>BROF01004350.1:18413-60954 GCA_024346535.1 Eptatretus burgeri
CCCCCCCCACGGTTACCCTAATGCCCCCCCCCAATTGAATTTGGTCTGAGGCCGAGTCTGCATGGGTTTGTGCTCCCCATCCAGATGGGCCCCATATACATGGAGACTGCTTAAGCAGCACCAACACCCTGCACAGAGTATGGTCCCAGTCTCTCTCTCTCCAAATATTGTTTTTTTTAATTCAAGAATCTTCTCAGAAACTTCCAGAAAGATTCAGACCAAACTCATCATGAGGCTTCGTGATCATGCCCGAACCTTAAGTCGAGTTCCTCTTGGCCATATCTCCCCCGAAAATGGGGTCATGGGCCCCTCTCTGAATCCCTCATTTTCACGAGAACATCTCCATCTTCTTTTCCACATATTCCAGAGTGATATGGACCAAATTTGGTACAATCCATCAGGTCAGTAAGGTCTCATGGGGTTGTACTCCCCATCCGGATCCTCCCTTTAGAAGAGGCTGAAAAGGGGGATTTCGCCTCAAATTCAGGGAATTTTTTTTCTCAGAAACTGACGGCCAGATGCAGACCAAACTCTTTATGAAACACGATGACAATGCCGTTAACTTAAGCTGTGCTCCCCATGAATGCACCACTTCTGAAAGGGGGCCTTGGCCCATTCCCCTCATCCCTCATTTTCACCCTACGTGTTGGGAAAATACCCATCAGTCCCCCACAGGGCTATTTTTAATTGTAATCTGACTTTGGAGCTTTATGTCACTGTTGTTATATATTGCTTGTAAGTTGTATAAATCATAAATAACAAAAAAAAAAAAAAACCCCATGATGTCTGTCAGTTTTATCCCCCTCCACTGGAAATTTTACAAATCGCACCCTGCTACACTTTGTATACAAAACATCAATAGACAAGTCAGAAATCTAACTTGTGATCAGAGATTAAAGAACTGAAACCAAACATACATTCAATATTTTGTATAATACCAGAAACATGTACAAGATAAATAAATTATGGATTATTGCAGTTTGAGACTTCACTTCGCACTGAGAGGGACCTCACCTCAGAACACCGACTCCGCCCAGGAAAGGAGGGGGTTCCCCCCTGTCCAATCACGGATGGCCAGCACATCACCCCACGAAACCCTGTCCAATCAGGGCAAAGATTACCTCAGAGCTCCGACTCCGCCCCAGAAAGGCAGGGTTTTCCCCCTGTCCAATCAGAGGGAGACAGATATCACCCCACGAAACCCTGTCCAATCAGGGCAAAGATTACCTCAGAGCTCCGACTCCGCCCCAGAAAGGCAGGGTTTTCCCCCTGTCCAATCAGAGGGAGACAGATATCACTCCACGAAACCCTGTCCAATCAGGGCCAAGATTACCTCAGAGGACCGATGACCCCACCCCGCCCGGAGGAGGGATAAGAATCGCCAGGCTTCCCTGAGTGTTCGCTGGAGTTGGGTTGGAATCGTTGGAGAAGAAAGGGGTTGCTCTTGGTGTGCATCGTTGGTGGTCGTCGTTATTGTGTCTCAAGTTGGTCCTCTGACTATTCCACAGCCATCGACTTCCATCTCTCATTTTGTCGAGCAATAACCCGGAGTCCGGGCCGGGAATCTCTGCTGGCCCCCTGTGAGGAGCGACCCTGGCCCCCACATGGACTATACCGTGACTGGGCTCGCCGACAACCCCGAGTTTCATACCTGCAGTCGCGGGCCAAACCGCACGAGGCAGCTAGGTACCGACCAAACTGTGACCTCCAGCCTGTCAATCCCCTTGGTTGCGAGGGTCGAAATAAAGATAATCCGGGTCCATTTTCTTTTGATGTGTGTGTCTGTGGTGGCGCCGTCCTATAAGTAGAAATTGTATGTGCTTTTGCTCACTGTACATTCCTGCATATTCATGATAACTCTGCTCTGTCTCCCTCCCTATTATAAATAAACCCCTGTTAAATGTACCAGCTCATTGCCTGTCGTTTCTACCATTGACCCAACACGGTGCGGGCTTGAGAAATAATGAGGCCGTCTATGCCGTAAATTGTCATTTGGACCGGCGCGGCTTTGGTAATTTCCGCTCGGTTACGCCGGACCCGAGTCGGTAACAGCGACTCAGTTCGGACAAAGCCGGCCGAGTGTGTCTTCCCCGGTAGTTAGATTGCGTGAGTATTTAGGTAAATTGGAATAGACAAGTGGACCCTACCTCACGCCGTCGAAATATTGGCGACCACGGTCCTTTAAGCGACCCTTCGACTCCGGAGTTATCCGGGGTGACGACCTATCAATTCCGGTGTTCGGTGGGAGATGGCCCGACTGCTCCATCTTGCAGTCGTCCTCGCCACCGAACCTGGCACCACAACAGTATTTGTACCTTTTCAAATAATGTGGGGATTTATAATCTGCAGAATGTAAGGGAGCCATCAATATATTTTAAATGCATAATGGGGTCTGAGGGGGAACTAGGGATCTGAATGTTACTTATGTGGTGTGTAAAGTCGGTGAAGGTTGGGTGGATGATGATGTATGAATCAAAATAATCATTTCTTACTATATTTTTATGTTACATGTGATATTTGCTGGGGTTTATTATCTTTCTTTCAAGTGTTTATTCCCTCCATCACCGATAATGGACGAACGTTGTTTTCACCCCTGTCTGCTTGTCTGTAAGTAGGATATCTCAAAAAGTTATGGACGGATTTGGACGAAATATGGTGAACAGGTTGGGTGTGTGACAAGGACGAATTGATGCGATCTTGGTGAAGATCCAGACTTGGTTCTGGATACGAGAATTATTTATTTTTAAAGGGATTTTTCACCATTGTGAGATGGGGTAACAAGCCGATTTGATTTTGGTAAAAGGCCGGATCCTGATCAGGCCTATCAGTGGGATACAAAACATAAAATGTTCAGCCTGGCGAAGGTATGTGCTCGACCGAGTGCCGTTCTCATTTCACAAAGTTATGTTCCAGCACATGGGAAGCTGAAACTTTGATTTGAAAACCTTCCACTTAAAACCCTGCTAGTTTCTACCAGACTGGTTGTTGTCAAGATTAAGGCAGGTAAGCAATATATTGTTGTGGATTCCCGCCCGCCGGCGTGCGAGCGACCGCGTTTAACCAATAGCGGCCGCTTCGCCCACCGAACGGACAATCCAGTCGCAGCCTTCCGGATCAAACACTGGAATCCCACCATGGGTGTGTTTTGGATGCACACCACAGCCTAGTCAACACTCTACCCGCGCTACAGGGTCAATCGCCGAATTGTCGATATACCTAATTAATCGCACGGGCAGACTACCGAGAGACTGTACCTCAACGGGGCCGCTTGGAAACGAGCCGCTTAAGCAGCTCGCTTCGTTTTGGGATAACCGAGCGGGGTATTATCCCGCAGCCCCGTTGGACCCGATCACTTTATCGGTTATTTAAAAGCCAACGATATTCCGAACGCAGAACAGCAGCTCAATTAGGGTAAAGGACGCAACGAACGGGTAAACATTTGAACAAGCACAATTATTGAATAAGCGGCACATATGCAGTCATGCAGTCATACAATCAAGCAAGGCAAGGCACGCATGCAGTTTGCAATTGACAAAGGCAAAAACAAAAGCACGCATGCAATTATACAACCAACAAAAGCAATGCAAAAGAGCTACTACCCTCTATCTATTATGTACACACTGCACTGAACAACAGGTTTACTTACGGACATGGCGCCACAACGTTCATACAAAGAAACAAAGGAAAAACCCCAGGACAGACGAGGGGTAGACTGGACCTCTTGGGGTCTTTATAAACACGGAGCCGTGTAGACCGCAAAGGCTCCGAGAGACCGGGCTGGCTAACTTGTCCCTCGTGGTGACTCGCTAGGACGACCCTCGATGTCCCCTCTCCCGCGACCCACGGTTAGGCATGGTCCGGCAGGCCGCGCGTCTTTGCTCCGCTGCGCTCCTCTCTCTCCAGCTCCTCACTGCGGCTCCACACACTGCCCACAACTCCAACACGACACTCTTTTTTTTTCTCCTCCACACCCAACAACCTCCAGCAGAGCCCTGCGCCCTTGTGTTCAGCGCGCCCTTTTATCTTCACGGCGCCTCGCCCCTCTCTTCCGCCCCCCTCTTCCAGCACGCGCGGGAAGTTTCCAGAAGCAGGGGCGTTTTCCTTGCCGAATCGGGGCCTTTCTCATTGTTTTCCTTTTCCACAGCTGGTCTCGCTTTTTTCCACACATGTTGAGAATCCACTCGCGGGGTGAAATCCTCCGTGGTTGGGGGGGGGGGGGGGGGCCGTCGTCCGTCCTCCCCCGATGAATGCCAGGCTTCTCGCAACCGTGCTGAGGTGGAAATGCGGTGGTGGTGTGGTTGGCGTTATAGTGGTGTGGCTGTCGTTTTGTGGTGGTCTTGATGGTGGTGTGGCTGGTGGTTGTGAGGGTGGTGTGGTGGTCGTGAGGGTGGTGTGGTTGGGCGGTGGTGGTTAACATGGTTGTTGTGAAGGCGGCTGTTCGTTGTCTGTGGGGATGTTGGCGGTTGACGAGAAGGTGGTTGTGGTGATCGTGGTTGTTGTGGTTGGTGGTGCTTTGTGGTGGTAGTAATGGCGGTTGGTCCAAAATAACGATAGTAAAAGAAAAACGGCTAACTCAAAGATCACAGCCCTGCACACAAATAATTGCCCGTTAAACATCGGTGGCGAAATCTATCTGAACACAGACTTATCGACATAACTGATCTAAGGACCTATATGGTGCTCTGCGAATTTCCACAGCCGTAACAATATGTTGACTATTATGTGCATGTCCACAAGGTTTCCAGAGGCGACATTTCTGAAAAAAATTGCAGCGCCAAACATTGTTGAGGCATTAGTTAAGTTCTTTACACTCGTGGGATTACCTTAGGTCATACAATCTGATCAGAGATCAAATTTCATATCAAACCTTTTCCAACTGGTTTTGCACCAGTTGGGAGTGAAACGGGTTAAGTCAAGTGCGTACCATCTGGAGTCACAAGGGGCTTTGGAAAGGATTCACCAGACTTTGAAAAACATAATTCCAAATTACTGCTTTGAGTGTGATGGGGATTGCGATGAAGGAGTATACTGTTGCGGAGCTGGGTATCGGCTGCAAGCACGACCGCTAGGTAGGGCGTTAGGGTCAACTCTACTGAACACCCGGAATGTAGATCGTACCTTTCGGAAAACTCCGAGGGTACGGGTCCCTTACCGGACCGTGAATCGTCAATAATTCCACCACGTGGTACAGGGTTATTTGCCAATCTTCAAAATACCTAGAGATCCACGTGGCGAGTTACCGAGTATTCACATCCTCGACGGCACCCATCCGAGTCGAGCCGTTAGCGTGCCTGACCCGTGTGCAACCCGAGCGGATGGTTGCCGAAGTCCCGTCGGTCCAAATGTACATTTACAGCGGCAACAGCCTTTGTAATTCACCAACACGCGCCATGCTAAGCCAATGGAAGAAACACAGAAACAAGCTGATACATTTCACAAACGGGGTATTTATTCACAGTAATCGGTGAAAGGAGGGAAGCACGTAAGGGCAGATTTATCCGACTATAGAGATGCAAGTATGTACAGCAAAGAGCACTTAAACAATTCCTACTTGCAGACGGGCCCACACAAACGCACACCCAAAAGAAACGGACCCAAAATGGTCTTTGTTATCCCTTCAGCTCGGAGGGAAATTGAGCTGAGGGACAAGAAAGTCGCAGGCTACCTGGCCGCGTGCGCGCGACTCGACATCTACACCTTCCCAGAGCACCAGTCGGAACGAACAGACCAAAGGCAGCCAGATGCAGACCACGCCAGCCACGAGACGAGATGAACCGGGAACCAGAGCACGCAAGCGACGAGATGCCTTTCGCCCAGCCTCGAGAGATGCGTTTTGAACGGGCGCGAATTCTTCCTCTCTCGCTTGAGCAGATCCACCCCATCCTTCGCTCTCCGTTCCTTTTTATCACTCTCGGGCGCGGTCCGCTCAGGCGTGGCCTGCTCTTGGGCACGGTTCACTCAGGCGTGGCCTGCTCTCGGGCGCGCCACCAAACAAACCGGTTCATGACCATATTTGGGAATGGAATTCAGTCTGCTCATCATGGCCCATTCTCAGTGGGTGGGACACGATGCATTCCCTTATTTGTCGCGCAGCAAAGCAAACCGGTTCATGACGATATTTGGGAATGGAATTCCATCCCTGAACAAATTCCGAACACGCTCGCATTCCAGCGAGCACCTGGACAATGCCGGGAGCAGAGGGTTGTCGCTGTGAGAACGAAGATAGCGTTGTTGTTGTAGTAGGAGATGTAGTAGCCGTGCCATAGTTGTTGTGAGTGATGTAAAAATCCTAACTATTAAAATAACTCAGCGCATGTACATTTATTCACCCATTAAACGAGGGACGGGGACCCTAACTAAAAACACATACTTGCCGATATAACTGTTCTATAGGACCTGTATGTTGAGTGCTCATGGCTTCCAGATTCGCAACAATACTTATTGTTCTTTGCTCTCAGAGAGTCAGTTCAGGAGACATTGGGATTGAGTCCTTTTGAACTCGTGTTTGGACACACTGTGTGAGGACCATTGAATCTTTTGAAAGAACAGTGATTTAATGAGAAGTCACAGTTAAATTTGCTGGACTATGTGTCTGATTTCAGAGAGAGATTGGTAAAGGCACGTGAAATAGCCAGATTGAATTAAAGACGAATATAGTACAGAACTAAAAGGGCATTCGGTAGAGCGCATACCTCCGCCACGTCATGCCTGATCCACGAAAACGTATCGGACCCAATACATTTTTGAAATATCATGCTATATAGTACTATATCGTTTTTGGTCCTATCTTTCAATGGTGAAGAATCACTTTAAGAATTAAATAATTCTCGTATCCAGTTCCGGATCTTCACCAAAATTGAATCAATTTGTCCTTGCCACAAACCCAACCTGTCCACCAAGTTTCGTCTGAATCCGTCCACAGCTTTTTCAGATATCATGCTATATATTGGTTTCGCCCTATCTCTCAATCGTGAAGAATCACTTAAAAATTTCTAGTCGTCGGATCTGGATTGGGATCTTCACCAAAATCGAATCAATTCTTCCTTGTCACACACCCAACATATCCACCAAGTTTCATCTGAATCCATGCACAACTTTTTGAGATATCATGCTTTATATCATTTTTGGCCCTTTCTCTCAATAGTGAAGAATCTTTTTAAAATCCTAGTTGTCAGATCCGGATCCGGATCTTCACCAAAATCTCATCAGTTCGTCCTTGTCGCCCACCGAACCTGTCCACAAAATTTCATCCGGATCCATCCACAACTTTTTGAGATATCCTGTACACAAACAAACAGACAAACAAACAGAATGGGGTGAAAACAATCTCCTTCACCTTCGGTGGCGGAGGTAATTAAAGGGAAATGTGGTACATATTCCAAGGACAGGGAATTTAGTCCTGGTGATAAGGTTTTGGTGTTGCTGCCAATTGCAGGGCACCCATTACAAGCAAGGTATTTTGGACCTTACCTCATTGAAAGAAAAGTCAGGTTGATTGATTACATCATTCAAATTCCAGGTAGACCAAGCAGACACAACTGTCACATTAAATATAATAAAAAATTATGACAGAGAGCAACCAGAAAGTGTGATTTCAGCCTCACCTGCTTTGCCTGTAGTTAATGCTCAGAAGCAAAATGAGATGTCTGTTGAAGTGAAGTTTGACCACATTAGGGATAATGCTTGTCCGAGGCTGACTACCACTGAGGTTTTGTCATTAACACTAAGGTTCTATCACACTTAGATCAGAAATTGTTGACTTGACGTCCAAACAGCAGGGTCAAGTCTCAGACTTAATTCATGATTTTTCTCACTTGTTAACCTCCACCATCGAAGATGGATGGAGGTTACTGTTTTCACCCCTGTCTGTTTGTTTGTTTGTTTGTTTGTGAACAGTATTACGGAAAAACCCCTGGACGGATTTCGACGAAACTTGGTGGGGGGATTAGGTATGGTCCAAGGATCATGCCATTAGATTTTGGACTTGGTCCAAAGTCCAATATGGCCGCTATGGCGGCCATTTTGAAAAAATATTTGAATTTTTTTTGCATTACTACATGTTTTAAGTGATTTCCAACCCCAAAAAAATTTGTTAGAGAAAAAAAAAAAAAATTTGCACCTTTTTTTTCAAATAAAATTCGATTTTTTTTTGGCATTTCTACATGCGTGTCGATCCAGTTTAGTTTATTCAATCGTGGTTCAGTAGAGTCTGATCTGTTTTGACCTACAATGAATAGGATATCAGGTTCACTTAAGTGACCCAGTAGTATTGGCAGCGGAGGTTTTGCACTCTACCGAATGCTCCCCTTCTAGTTTATGGATGTAACTGGCTGTACTGACTTAGTGCATCACGATATAGTAGTCCGATTACCCACAGGTTTTTTTAATCGAACTCGCACGCACAAACGGTTTGACCTATCCAGAGTATAGATGATGGTTGTCCAATGCAATAATATGGATTCTTGCGTGTCCCGAGGTAGACTCGAGGGGTCCTGGTGCCTTGAAAAGGGGCACCAAAATCAGTCTCAATTAGAGTTTCCTGCACAAGGATATAGTTCTCACCACATGATAGATCTTGGCATCCTTTTCAAAAATATGTATCATAAGAACATACTACCATATACCGAAGCGGGTTATGAACTTCCCTAATTAGCGTTAATTAGACTTTGAAGCCCAAGCATGAAATTGATGGCAAAATATCTTCCAATGTCATATCAGTCAGAATCGACCATGTAAGAACGATTTCACTTCAACCTCAACTGATCAAGAAGCCTTTTTCGCTAATTTGTGACACAATTAAGCATTTATTTTAAATACTTTTAGCCCAACTTTTAATTCTTAATCAAAGGATAGCTTTGAACTCCCTGATCAAGAATATGTATCTTAAGAACGTATTACTGTATTCAGAAGGGGTTTATTAATGGCCCTAATTGATGTTAGTGTTCCAATTAGACTTTCGAGCCCGAGAATGAAATTGATTGCAAAATATCCTCCGATCTCATATCAGTCAGAATCGACCACGTAATAACGATTTCATTTCGACCGAAACTTTAAGAAGCCCTTCTTGCTAACTAGATATCACGTACAGCCTATTCCTGAACAAACACGGCAGCCAATTTTTTTTTTTTAACAAGAGTATATTGCTTTAAGAACGTGTTGATGCAGACCGAAGGGATTCAAGACCTTCGACCCCTTACATGTAATCTGATCATGTATCAGTCGGGATTCATCATTTATGAATCATTCCATTATGACCAAAGGTATTGTGAAATGCTGAATTAACGATTTAGCGATCTGTCGAGCTTTTATTCAGAATTGAGAGGAATGCAACACTTCAGCTCGAATGATATAATGAACAAAACGAATGATAGCTTCTGTCTTCTACCCCACACACTCGTATCTTCTATCGGACTTGTAGTCTGTGGTGCTTCATGGATCAGTGCATTGGAAAGGCCGGCATGAACATTGTATCAATATCATTGATAATATTGTTGCGGTTCTTGGAACCGCATGCATACAACAGAAAGGTGTCCCAAGACTGTTATTCCATTATTATACGTGTAGATAGTCCCTTTCCTTTTGTTTAGCGGGACAACAAGGGAGTGCCTTGCGATGATCTAATAGCTAGGTTGCTTAAATTATTTTCTCCTTCATTTCGTCCCGACTCTTCTTTTCGTCTGATTATTCCTGAGGTAAATCAGCCACGTGCTCCTTCGCTGTGAGGTTGGCTCTCATGGAGGCCAGTGCGTGTGGTGCCGCTGTGAGGGAACTGCTGCACAGAGATCCACGTTCCCGGGCAAGCCCTAAACCCGGCGTGTGCGGTGAGTCATATGGTGCGCTTAGCAGTGCAGGATTATCGACTCGAGCTTCCGATGATCTGGGGAAGATTGCCGGTTGGATTAAAAAGGCATACGAATGAATACCTCTTAAGAGGCTGCACGAATGGTGTTTTTCGCAACACAGGAAACAGAGCCAGCATAACACCCACGCTACACGAAACGTGTACGCAGGCCGATAAAGTAGACTCCACGCCATGTTTGGCGGGATACGAGTGTGTGGGGTAGAAGCGGCTTGTTCCTTTTCAACCTCAATATCCGACACGTATTGGTGTATGCCCCCCGCATACACTAGCGGAGTCGTGTGAATGCGAGCGCTTGCCACGTGCGTAATGGCCGAACCGCGCACACTATATGGAATGTGCTCGAAAGTAGACACGTACGCCGCTTGTGAAACGTGCATAGATTTATCCAGAATGATGTACCTTCGGCCCTCGCTGGCAGCAGCGGATTCTCCACTGATGATGAACGTCTTCTCGTCTCCACTGCCAGCGAAGCTGCGATCGAGCCAGGGAATGTACAGTGCGGGCCACGTTGGCGCGCGCGTAACGAGCATGTTGATCGAGGCTGGTCGAACGCCCGAGCGGTTATGCGGGACCCTCGACCAGTCGCCTGGGCATGGCCCTGGGGTTTTTGCGGGACGGTTCACATGCCAATTTTGGTGTGGGCGATTCATGTCATGTCGTGGGATCGGAGCGAAATATGTTCGCTATCTGGGATGGCCTTGCCGGAAACGAACTGAGGCGGTTTCCAACCCAGGTTAGCGGGCCACGTGAGGAGTCGGGACCAATTGGAGTGCCCGATTCAGGTGATGACGTTTCGATTTGGCATGGCCCCTTCCCCCGAGCTGCAAATCCTATAAAGGCCGGAGCAGTCCTTCCGCCTCTCTTGCCTTTTCTCTTTCTCCGCCTCTCTCCCGCTCTTGCCTCACCTCGTCGACACCGCCACGACCAGCCTCCTGCTGTCTTGACTCCGCTTCCTCATCTCCGCCCACACGATGTCGACCCCACCTGCCTACCTGGTCCCGCCTGCCACTGCATCCTCGCACTCTTGACTCTGCCTCTTCTCCACTCAAGCTCCTTCTTCACGAACAAGGTCTCCACACATGTAGCTGAAACCAGAGACTATGCGCCCACTGTCGGGTACTGTACCACAGAGCAACCCACCCCCCCCNNACAAAGGTACCAAGATCAAAGCCTCAACTCCCTCCCTTCCTGGTTCAAAACTTTCTCTTCATCGGGTTGTGTGTGTGTGTGTGTGTGTGTGTGCGTGTGCGCGTGTGCGTGTGCGTGTGCGTGTGCGTGTGCGCACGCGCGTGTGTGCGTGCCTGCGTGCGTCCTGGCGCCTGTCTGCTTAAGTAAGACTGCAGAAGATCGTTATCATTATTATTGTTATTATTTTTGCGTAAAGTCTGCTCTGTGTCCCCTTTTGTAAGTTGCCTGTTTATTTGCTGCACCACACCTCTCTCCCCTATCTCTGCACAACACACCCCAATAAATCCTTATCGTGCCACATACCTTTCCTCGCCCATTGTAAATAAATCATTATTAGAAATGTTCCCTGTTCGTTTTTGTCTTTTCTTCCATTGATCCAGCATGGTCCGAATCCTAGCTTAGCCGGGACTTTATTCCCAACGACCCGTTCCTTTTAGCTGGTACCACCTTGGCAGTGTCGCTCGGCTGCATCCGGTCTGGTAGATTGATCCGGTTCGGACAAGGCGTACCGAGGGCGTGTTCCCCGGTAATTAAACCACGTGATTAATTAGGTAACCCGATTAACCCACAGACGAGAGGACCCTCGGTCATGCCGTTGAGTTATTGGCGTCCACGGTCGGTTAAGCGACCCACCGCATCACGAAATTATCTGTGTGCGACGGCCTACAATTCCGGGGAGTCTGGTGGGAACCGAGATAGCTTCCCCCACCTAGTGGTCTTCTCACCCGACCCCCAGCCCTCAACGATATCATTGATGTTGATATCAATATCATTTATATCAAGCTTCAAAACAAAAATTGATGATGTTAAAAACATTACAAGCACTGACATTATTGGTGGCGTTCACAATGTCTGTCAGTCAGGAAGCTGCATTGGCATTCACAGTTTTTTTCCAGTGGTAAATCGATAGAACACCTGGTGAAGGAGTTATCTGTCCTCCTGACTGAATGCCCCAAAGATGGAACAGAGAACAGGATGAGATTTATCTATAGTCAGCAAATCCATTTGGTATTTTGACATCCATCTCACGTAATTGTGATGGTTCATTGTGAAAAACAACTCGGTGATTGGCGTCAATGATTCCACAAGTAGAGTAATATAATTTCTGGTGATTGCTCTGTCCAGGATTCTGAACTTGCTATTATAGTCAACGTATATCATTGAGAATTTGGCAGTTTTCCCATGGTCACCATTTGATGTCCTGGCCAAACACTCTTGATGGCTTTCAATCACATTTGAGATATCCACATCATCGAGGCGATTGAGTAAATTATCTTCCGAAGAGAACTGAAAAACACTGAGTATCTCATTGAAATGATGCTCCTCAAAACCATTCAAAAATTGACAAAAGTGGAGAACCTCGAGAGTGAGCGCCAGGAGTGAATGCAATCTCTTACATTGACTGAAGTGTTTCCCTGTGACAAAGCCTCTCAATGAGCCTGGGGACAGTACTCCGCATTTGGTAAGCATTCTCGGACTACCAGACTCTGTCCCAAGTTTGCCGATCGCCTTGAAAAAAGACATTTAGATATGGAATGCCCCAAACATGATGCAGATGTCATCAAATTCTGGCGACTCAGTAACCTGTCTCTGCATCGTGGGTTTCGCAATATTCAGGTCATATGAAATGACTGTATTCCCCTGATTGCATTATTTTCGATATCGCTGAGTAATATGCAACGTTTCAGCGACTACATCCAGAGAAGCCAGTGGTTGCTTCATATTCTGCATGTACATCACAATTTGTTTTAGCAAATTATCCACATAGTACCGAGAATTGAAACTGGCCCACATGGGTTTGCTCTCCAGCGACAAGGCATTGCACATCATCCATATGTTGTCCTTTCTCTGAGCTTCTGGGGATTTAGAGTGGGCAATCTCGGATTCAGAGGAATCAAACACTGACACCTTTGGCCACTTTCGGTAAGGCTGGAAGGTGGTCTCCTGGATGTGAAGTCTGTTTTCTGCCTTTTTTGAGGAGACCTGTGTGGTCAGAACATTTGTTGCTTGATTGTTGGGGATACATTGTCTAGTGCTGTCCACCTGGAATCGTGCAGTATGCCCATTGTGTCATGTAAGAATCCGCACCAGACAGTGTGTGCGTCAGCTCATCATAATTGTCGAAAGCTATGCCCATGGGCCTAGCACAATTCTGTTTAGTTCCCAGTGGGCATTCTCTACAAGAATATAGACGGGAAGGAGCTAGCGTAGTCTCAAATTCTTCTGCACAGTGATAATTGATGGCATGCCCAAACCTATTGAGAACAGTGAGGACCTTCCTCCTGCCAGTCAAGGATTTCACCCCTATAACAAGAATGATGTGTTTCTGGGGTTTGACCCGACCCTTGTTCACGAAGAGCAAAGCATCTTGACTGCTTGAGTCAGCCCGCCTCACAACATCTGGCCTGTATGCTCGAGTATCAAGATCACCGTAGAAGATCTTGAAAAAAGTAGTCGCCACATCAGGAGAAACTGCTTCACCTCGCATAAGATCGCTGAATTGCACTAGATCAGAGAATTTTGTTTTCTCAACCCTCTTTAGAGCCTTATTGAGCATTGATGCAGATTTTGAGACTGCTTCTTCTGTCGATGAACCGAAGTTGTAGGCAACCCTTGCAGATCTCAGTGTTATTCCAGCGTTGTGGCCAACAACATCCACTTTTTGCTCTTCAGAGTACAATTTGACTTGGCCACCGAACTGCCACTCGAGAATGATTCCTAATGATTGTGCGGTGGTTATGGCAATCTCACCGATCTCAAAAGTCATTTCTGAATGCCTCTCATATATTGACTAGAGAAGTTCAGGACATGCATTTTCAACTCTATTCTCCTGTACATAACTCACTATTGCGAAAAGAGCCTCTGAGCTCATACCACAGCCTGGCTGTAGTGGTTTTTGGGATCTCTCAGGTAATTTTAAATACTTACTTTTGCATTAGTGGTGATATTTTATCTCCTTGACAACAAATTCAACTCCCGATATTTTCGACAGTATGTGTTCGTCCTGCATCGCTATATAGCAGCCATCCGAATGGAATTCTCGGCCTCAAATGTATCACCTCTTCCAAGGCCCGCTTTGCTATCATGCCGGTGTGATAATTTTTCTTTCTCACAGAAGATACAAATATTCAGAAACACACCTGAAGTGGATGACCTCATCAATGGCTGAAACGACCGCAAAGACTTACATTTCAACTCTGGACTCGACACAATGTACTTTGGTATGGCTGTGAAATTTTTGTAACATGCAACATCATATCTATGACAGGTGTCGTAATATGGAGGTAATCCACTTATATTCTGATGGTATTTGGATTGTTTTCTCTATGCTCGCGTGCATTTGTGGTTTTCAGAATCTACGTCCATATAGTTTTTCATCGGCATCACCTGTCCTCCGTTGTCACAACTATGGATTATACATATCAGTTCTTCTGGGATACCTGAAAAGACAATTGCAACTGTTCTGATGCTACATAAAATATAGGATATCTTGATTTCATTGGAATACCATCCACTGAATACAATAGTGAATGAGAGGTGTTGAGACTGACTTCACTGAATATTTCCACTCACACGGACATTGCGATTGCGGGGCTGAATTGTCGGATTCCCAACTGACATCATCTGTGCTTTCATCGAGGTACAACGTTGCCCATTCTGGTTACTGTGATGGTGTTGGGGGAAATGCCAGAGGTGGTTTGGGAACACTCGAATCCTCCATTGTTCGATATCGTGTGATCAGGCCAAACTGATACTGGATCGGAGTCTTGTTCATTATTCTCGTCTTATGCAGCAGGATGTAGTGTGATAATTGTTGAACCTGATGGGTGACTCTTTCTCGAGTTGACATGTCAGTGCCTCGTCTTGAAAACATGTACCTTTCAAAAGTGATACCCTTGCAAGTCGAGATCAAGGAATAATATGTTATGACTGATTTTTTTTTTGGGGTCGATAGTCATTTTGATCGATCAATGATGGTATTAAGTAGGCGTATTCATGACATCATGGTGTTCGTCCATCATGGAAAATGATCGGAGTGCAGAAAAGTAATCTCGAATAGAGCTCAGCACTCTTTCTCATTGGTAAGACCGACCTATGAAGAGATGTTGAGCACATCGTCACAGGTTGAGCACCTTACGTTCTCACAAAATCAATTTCATGCTTAGGCTAGGACAGTCTAATTTTGAATGCAAATTAACGCAAATTAGGGCTGTTCTTGAACCCCTTCTGTCTACGTTAATACATTCTTATGATGCATATTTTTGAACAGGACGTTGAGATATATTGTTGTGGGCCAGGGGTCGGTAGCGAGGACGACCGCCAGACGGAGCAGTTGGGCCGTCTCCAACCGAACACCGGAATTGAAAGGTCGTCACCCCGAATAACTCCGGAGTCAACGGGTCGCTTAAAGGACAATGTTGCCAATATTTTGACGGCGTGAGGTAGGGTCCACTTGTCTAATTCCAATTTACCAAGTACCCACGCCGTCTAACTACCGGGGAAGCCACACCCTCGGCCGACTGTCCGAACTGAGTCGCTGTTACCGACTCGGATCCGGCGTAACCGAGCGGAAGTTACCAAAGCCGCGCCGGACCAAATGGACAATTTACGGCCCAAACGGCCTTACTACTTCTCAAGCCCGCACCATGCCGGGTCAGTGGTAGAAATGACAGGCAACGAACTGGAACATTAAACAAGAGGGTTTATTTATAAGGGAGGGAGACACAGAGCAGAGTTATCCGAATAAAAGAAATGCAATTTACAATGAACACAGGCACTTCGCAGTCTCTACTTACAGGATGGGCGCCACACACACACACACACACACACACACACACACACACACACACACACACACAGACACAGACACAGACACAGACACAGACACAGACACACATACAGACACGGACCCCGTCGGGTCTTTATTGGACCCTCCAGCCGAGGAGGATAGGTCAGCTGGGGAGTCAGCATCTGGCCGGGTACCTGTCTGCCTCGTGTGGTTTCTTCGGCCTGCACTTGTGGGGCTCGGGGTCCGTGGAGGGGAACGAGGATCCCTAACTCGAGCGCTCCAACACGACCCACCACAGTAGGACTCAAACCCACAATCCAGAATCCAAATGAGCACAGCCAGGATCCACGAACAACCCGGCCAGACTCGTACGACGATCGACCACCACGAGCACCAACACGACCAAGGAACCCCGGAAAAGACTGACTCCAGACCGACGCCAAGAGGCTCACACACCCAAAGGATCGACAAGACCAGACCAACCTCCCTCACCGCTCACTTTCCTCTTATCCCTCCCCCACCCCCCGCGGTTGGAGGGAACCGCTCTGAGGTAACTTGCCTCTGGATTGGTCGGGGGGGGGAACATTCCATCTCGCTGGGGCGGGGTTAGTCCTGAGGTAATGAGCCTCCTGATTGGTTCGGTGGGGGAGAATGGTGGCCATACGTGATTGGAAGAGGTCCGTTGGGAGGGGGCAATGACCACCCTCCCCCTGTGCGTGTCTGAGAACCCAGACGGTACAACCAGGGGAGCACCTTATTCTCCATCCACCCTTGTAGCGGAGAGGGGGGTTCTCGGGTCAGCTGTTGGGCCGGCCGCTGTCAATTGGACAAGCTCACGGTGGGTGGAGGGAATCTCACCCCTGTAAGTGACACGTTGCACGTGGGCGATGGCGTCGATGGTGTGAAGAACGAAGGATTGATTTGAAGATGTGAAAAACCTGACTATAAAAGAAACCCGCAGCGCACACATGAAATTAACCCATTAGACAGAAGGACGGGACCCTATCTATAAACACATACTTATCGAAATAACTGAACTGTGGGGATTCTGGCTGTTGTGTGCAAATGGCTGCCAGATTCGTAACACTACCCCCCCACCTTTCTTTCGACTCGTCCCGAGTCGTAAATTTTGTATGCCATGGAGGTGTAGGTTTTTCCGCTAGTACGTTTTACCTCCGGATCCCTGAGTGCGACATTTATATACATGTCCCAAAAATAAATAACCTAGTGCGCTGCATAACTAAACTATCAGACTCACATGGACAACTTAACTAAATTGCCGGCGCTAGACAAACACACAGGTGGGTTTTTTATTTATTTACAATTTTACTATTTACACTAACCATGGCCCAGGACCTGTTATCTGTGGGAAAAGAGGTGCAGCAAAGTCAACAGTTTGTGTGGGTGAATGCACAGCAGCTTGAAGGTCAGACGTCTTCAGGGCCTACTCAAAAGGTCCCTCTTTTTGTTTCACCGAACCTTCTTTTTTTTCTTCTTCTTTCTTTCTTTCATACCTCAGCTGCTGGAGGCAACTCACCGTAACACGGCAGGCCATGCGCCGTCCCACAGGCTCTTTGAACTGGCCTTTATGCAAGAAGACAAGGAGGTAGCCGGACTGCTCAATGCAGTCCCTGGCTCATTTGAATTAATGGACTAGATGCAAGAAAAATGATGAATGGTGTGGCTGCCTGCAGGGCAGTCCTTGCAAAACATGTGACGATGGATGGTCCTGGCGCACATGGATGGTTGGTGACATGGGGAGGTCATGCAACAAGGGTGAGCAGGCATGGAGTCAAGGCAAAGGCAGGCAAACAAGGTATGGTGAGGCAAATGCGGACCAGCAAACTGGCCGGCATATGAAGCAGGCCAGCCTCTGGACTGATCCGTGAGGTTCTGGAGGGAGTGTGGTGGTGCCGGCCACTCCGAAAACGGGCTCGGACCTATCCTACCGTCTCCCCCCAACCTATCGCCTTTGCTTGTCTTTGTCCATACCCACTCCCTTAGTTTGCAACAACAAAATTTAGACTCCCCCCCCTTTTTTTTCTTTTTCTTTTTTTTTCTTTTATAATCCAAGTGTCCTGAACCTTCCTACTCTCCTTGTCCGGCTAACCTATCCTACCTGCCTACTCCCAACCCCTAAGATCCTCCTTGAGGGGAATAAGGAAGAGACAGGTGGATCTGTCTTGAGGCCCAATGGAGCCTCAGAACAACCTCCACAAATTTCAGCAATCTTCCCAAAGTGAGTCCAGTGGCCTATGGGCAGTGAAGGGATGGATGGTGCGAAGGGGTTCACATTTTCTATCTGTCATAGCATTTATTACACTTTAAACTATCCCCGGGGCTTTTCAACATGCCTGTCTCTTTAAACTATCGGTTCTAGAAGCCATGATTCCCGTCGCCTGTGTTGGTGTTCCTTATAAGTTTGGGCATGGCCCTCAAATTTTCTCTCGTGCCCTTGCACAATTTCATGGCTGGGCAGCGTGGCTCACTTGGCAGGGACTCCCCGTCTGCTGAACTCAAACTACGGCACCCCCGGTCAGCTGAGGTTGTCTCCGAGCCTACCTGCTCCGTATGAACGCGGGGAGTGCCCTTCCTGGCTGAACAGAACACACTCCCCCGTATATGCCCACGTGGCATTTCTGGTGCTCGGGGTCCCATTCCGAAGGTCGCCCGAGCCCATTTCACTATCCCGGTCGCTTGGACCCATTACATGGCCTACTCTGGCTGATTTCTCCGTGCCCGGGGTGCCCTCTACTCGGTACTCACTTTTCCACAGCCACGCTCCCAGCCAGTCAATGGACTCCTGCACCCTTCAAAAAGGTTTCGAACCTTCACTCAACACCAACAACAAAACGACCTCCTTTTGGTAAATTTAACTAACCCACTAACTAACATTACACTGACCCCGGGTTCCCTTGGGTGGGATTCACTCGTCCCCCCCAATCATTCATTCGCACCATGCATTCCACATTCACTCCAGTCACACACTCGAGCCCGCTGTCCCACATTCACTCATCATGTTCCTTTCTCGATTTTTTTTTTCTTTTTTTAACAACACACTCTAACAACTGCGTCTCCCTAACTAGCTCGTGCCCCTCGTCATCCCTTACTCTAATGCACGTTCCTTTTAACTCTATCGCTAAGCTACGTCCCCACTTCATGTTCCATGTCTGTCAATGGCTCCAAAATCCATTTCTAAATCTAACCTAACATTCCCTCTAACTCGTTCCATGGGCCACATGAGGAACTGTTCCTGCCCTATGAGGCTGGTCTATCTACGCTAACCCCTTCCCACTAACTAATGCTCCTTTGTCAGGGCGAGGATGTTTGCCACATCCTGGCCGGGGATCGGTTACTCGTGTAAGGCTCTGCCATCTTTGCGGCGGTTTCCGACACGCCCGTCCCCTTCTGTTGGCTGATAATCGAGGCCTTGTCGTTGCCCTGCGCATCGCAACAACCACTCACTCTCGAGCCGTCCGCCATGCGGGCCGATGTGCGCTGCTCACCTATAGTTCGCGCTGGGAGATCCCCGGTGACGTCACTTGCACACGGAACCTGCGCGGCTTGCCGTGCAGGCCCGCCCGAGCGTGTCATCCCGGGGACTCGCTCTGCGCGTTCCACGGACAGAACACACGGCGCGCAGCACGTGATGCCCCACACACGCGCCCGCACGGGGACCCGTGCTTACCGAATTCACACAACCATCCTTTGAACCATGCACATGCCGGTTTCGCACCACGCACGAGAGGTTTCAACGCCGGGTTGCGATCGCGCAGACGTGCGCGCTTGGGCCATTCGCAAAACACGGAACGGACCTCACGCGCAGCGTCCCGCAGAAGCGGCGCGATTTCCAAAATAACTAATATGCGGCCTACCAGGCCATTCCCATCTCCCGTCTGGATCCGTCCATCGTCCATTTCCATGCACGTACTCATGCATGCCATGACACACACAATTCACACACCTCGACACATACTCCGGGACAATCACATCAGGGATTCGTGTTAACTCAAGGGGTCCTGGGGTCTCTACCCCCCCCCCCCCATTGCCAAACTCTGCATGGATCTGTTCGCATCATTCACCCGCTCAACCTCGTACGGCTCTACCAGACCCATCTGATCACGATCTGCTTCGAGGGAGCTTACCATCTCCCTCTGTTCCTGAGGGAGGTTAACCTGATGCTCGAACCGGGTCACGAGACATTCCACGAGTTCAACCCCATTGTCCCCTCCTATCTCTACCTGTGTGTGCTCGTTAATTTCCCGTATTTCGTTCACCTCTATCTGTTCTATTTCGTGCGTCTCTTTTATTATTTCTGATTCCTGGTTTTCCGTCTCCTCTTGTGTCCCTGTTACTTCCGTCATCCCCTCCTCGAGTTTTCCGGTCTCTCCCCCAATTATTACAGCGTCGCTCGTCCCCTCGACCTTGCCCGTCTCCATTGTGGTCCGAACAGTCGTTACACTTACCCTCGACTCGGCCATTTCTTCACGTAGAGTCCTGGTCCCATTTGCAAAATTCCGGACCACGTTTTGCATTTCGCCCTTTAGTGCCTGCATATTCCCATCCATGCAGTTTGGAAGTTTTGCACATTACTCCTCCATGCTTGCATATTCTCGTCCATCTTTTGTTTGAACCTTTCCATGAACTCCATAAACTGCTGCGCTGTCACCTGCCCTGGCCACTCCTACTGACTACATTTAGTGGTGCGGTTGTAATAATAAAAAACAGATGAACGGCATTGCCACTTTTCCCAACCCTGGGGTAAGGGTGTTTCTTCCTGACAGGTGTTGTCCTGAGCCACGGATTCCTTTAACCCTATCTCAGAACACACCTGCTCCAGCCCGTCTTGGCCCGCCATGGTGCATCCTGAGAACAATTTACGCTCTTAATTTGGAGGGAACGAGGAGGGGGGGTTGCTCCGCGCACCCCTGATCTGTGTCCCGTGAATTTCTCTATGGAGGCGGAGGGGTCCGAACCCGCTCCTGACACCAATTGTTGTGGGCCGGGGGTCAGTAGCGAGGACGACCGCCAGATGGAGCAGTTGGGCCGTCTCCTACCGAACACCGGAATTGAAAGGTCGTCTCCCCGGATAACTCCGGAGTCAACGGGTCGCTTAAAGGACCGTAGTCACCAATATTTCGACGGCGTGAGGTAGGGTCCACTTGTCTAATTCCAATTTACCTAAGTACCCACGCCGTCTAACTACCGGGGAAGGCACACCCTCGGCCGACTTTGTCCGAACCGAGTCGCTGTTACCGACTCAGATCCGGCGTAACTGAGCGGAAGTTACCAAAGCCGCGCCGGACCAAATGGACAATTTACGGCCCAAACAGCCTTTCTACTTCTCAAGCCCGCACCGTGCTGGGTCAATGGTAGAAATGACAGGCAACGAACTGGAACATTTAACAAGAGGGTTTATTTATAAGGGAGGGAGACACAGAGCAGAGTTATCCGAATAAAAGAAAGGCAATTTACAATGAACACAGGCAATTAACAGTCTCGACTTACATGAGTTAACGCAGTGATGAGAACAAATTCTTATCCAATCGCTCAGATTGATGATTGCATTGACAGGATTGGTCAAGCCAAGTTTAAAAGCAAATTTGACTTTCTAAAGGGGTATTTTAAAATTCCTCTTACTGATCCAGCAAAGAAGATTTCGGCTTTTGTAACAATGAATGGACTTTACTAATATAAAGTTCTTCTGTTTGGCCGAAAGAATGGCCCTGTTACCGTTCAATGCCTCATCAATGACTTCATTGCAGATCTTGAGTGGGTTAATGCATACATTGATGTCATCATTCATTCCATGAACTGGGATGATCATCTTAAGAGAATACATGCTTTCTTTGCAAGACTGACAGAAGCCAAACTAACCGTGAATAATGAATATGGTAAAATCTAAATTTGCTAAAGCACAGGTAGTGTTTCTAGGTCATGTTGTAGCTCATCTTCACTCTTTCATTCCTCTTTTTTCCCGCCTTTGGAATAAACTTCCTCACTCTATTCTTTCCCATTCTTCCCTTCAGGCTTTCAAAACAGCTGTTCACCACCACCTCTTATCTTCCCCCATCCAAATCCTCGATCTTTTCTACCCCCGATAATCCACCCAAGCCCACTTCCTTCAATTCTCCTGCTTTCCTTCCTGAAAGTCCCTTTAATGTCCATCTTTCTCTCGCCATGTTCCCCGTCCCATCCCCATCCCTCTCCCTTCCACAGTTCACCTGTGTCTGTTCCCCAATGTTTTGTCCCTTCCACTCCCGCCCCTCTTGTCTCATGCCTCCTTGCTGTGAGTTGTGTGTTAGCTCTCATACGAGCCTCGACCAAGGTATACAAAAAAAAAAAAAAAAAAAAAAAAAAAAAAAAGAATCAGGTTCATCCAGTAAAAGCAAAGGTGGAAGCTACTGATAGCAATTGAAAAGCAAAGGTGGAAGCACCTAAAGGTAAAAAAGAACGAGATTTCTGGTTGTGGCAGGATGGTATCGGAGATTTTGTAAAAATGTCTCTGACATTGTGGTTCCTTTGACTAATTGACTAAGTAAAAAAGCAACATGTGTGTGGGATGACAAATGTCAGACTGCATTTGACAAAATTATAGCCATACTTATGAGTTCTCCAGTTCTTGCAGCACAAAATTTTCAGAAAAACTTCAAATTGTCTGTGGATGCTCGTGATGCGGGAGCTGAATTGTTGTTTGGACTTTATGTGAAAGGTAAGAAAGTTCTTGCTTTCGTCAAACTTTCTTTTTAGAAGGGTGAGGGTGTTATGGATCAATAATACCACATAATTGGAAATGTTGAAATATATACTGTGGAAAAAAGCAACTTAAATATAATAAGTATTGTGGTTACTGTGAGAAAGGGCACTCATGTTGGCAGCTATGTCCACATGGCTAGACAAATCACTTTGTACAATGCGTTGTTTAGGTTAATGTGTCCAAACTATACTACATGAAAGAGAAACAGACTGGGAGAGAGAGAGTTATTCTGGAGAGAGTCCTTGAAGACACCAAGGTATGCAGACCCCTCAACGCCAGGCCTCAGAGTGACCTTGTGTCAGACACAATATAAGGTGGGCAGAGAGCCATACCTTCAGGAGAGAGAACACGACACAGATTGAAAGATGGGTCAGCTGCAGCATGTGCACTAGTTCATTTTATGAAACCGGGCTCAAGAGCAAAGGAGGGTATTGAGAGTGTTGCATGCTCACCACGACTGAAAGTGTTGCATGTTAACCCCAAGCCCCTACTCTAGAACCAGCTGCATCTTTGCTGATGCTGGTCGATCTTACCTGCTGGATGGTTGAGTTCTCAAGGAACCTACACGATCCTGCTGGGGTGACAGAGCTAACATCCAAGCAGACAACTTTATCCTGCTGGTGTCAGAACTGACATGCAAGCAGACGAATCCTCTCTGGGAATATTGCCAAAACCAAGGCCAAGTTCTCCATTCTCATTCCTCGGCACTGCTGGTTTACAGTGCCTTCCTTTACGGGGAGTGGTGGACTCAAATTTATTTGCTTGCTTCAGTGATATGAAGATCACCCTCTGGGGACTCGCAACATGACTGGCAAATGGGATGTCACTCCGTGCACACTCTTCGGGGCAAGGCAGCTTGCTTTGAATGAGAACACAACTGACTCTGACACCAATTCGTATGCTGCTGGGGTATTATTAAGAATGGGGCACATGAGATAAGTTTCTGACTTGAGAGTTGTGAGTAAATTGAAAACTGCATTGAAACCTGTCATGTGTAAAGGCCCTGTCACACTTTTTTTATTTTTGTATACCTTGTTGAGGCTCGTATGAGAGCTAACACACAACGCACATCAAGGGGGGCATGAGACAGGAGGGCAGGGAGTGGGAAGGACAAAACAGTGGGGAACAGAGACACTTGGAGATCTGTGGAACAGAGAGGATGTGGTGGGGAACATGGGGTATCCAAGATGGACATTGCAGGGACTTTCAGGAAGGAAAGCAGGGAATTTGAAGGAGTTGGGTTTGGGGTGGATAAACGGTGGCAGAAAAGATTATGGTTTTGGATGGGGGAAGATAAGAGGTGGTGGTGAACGGTTGTTTTGAAGGCCTGGAGGGAAAATGGGATTGAAGAGAGTGTGAGAGTTTATTCCAAAGGCGGGAAAAAAGAGGACTAAAAGAGTGAAGGTGAGCAGTGATTCGTGATTTTGGTAGTTTTACCAGAAGGGGGTTGTTGGCGGACCTTGAGCACCCTGCCGAAATGTGGTGGGGACAAATCGCAGAGAGAGCAGGGGGCGAGACTGCAGAGGAGATGGTAGAAGACAGAAAGACCACCGACCAACCTGCGGTGATTGAGTGAGAGGCCCAAAGACTCAGCCTCATTGCGGGAGATGCCAATGATCCGAAATGCCTTGGTTTCTACAGCGTGAAGCCAAGGAAGGTGGGAGGCAGGAGCACCAGCACAGAGGGGAGAGCAGTACTCCATCAGGCTGCGGACAAAAGCTTTGTAAGTGGTCAGGAGCTCAGGTGGGCCAAGGAAGGACTTTGCACGATGGAGGATTCCCAGTCGGCGACTGGCTTTGGAGGCGAGGTTTGAAATGTGGCTTTCCCAGGAAAGGTCATGACAGCTAGTGAGACCCAGAAGCTTGAAAGAAAGGACTTCTTCCAGAGGATTGTTGAGAAAGTGGATGGGGGGGTTTTCGAAACGGTCCTTTCGAAGAGACATCGTGACATCGTGAGAGTGTGAGATTTGTCCGGATTGAAAGACATGTTCCACGTGTTGGACCAGTTTGTGATTTTATCCAGATCTGCAGTGAGCGAAGAAGCTGCTGCTTGCTGGTCTGAGGGATGACCGATGGTACGGCAGAGGGTGGAGTCATCAGCAAAGAGATATAGAGGATTTTCCAGAGAGTCGGAGAGATCATTGATGAAAACCAGAAAAGGAACAGGGCCCAGAACGCTACCTTGAGGAACTCCAGCCTGGACAGGAAGGGGAGATGAAAGAATTCCATTTAGGGCCACACGGTGACTGCAACAGGAGAGGAAGTCTGTGAGCCATGAGTGGAGATGGCCTTGAATACCATGGGAAGAGAGTTTAGTGAGCAGGGCAGGGTGCCAGACTGTGTCAAAAGCACGTGATATGTCCAGGGATATGACTCGGATTTCCTGTCTAGCATTGAGGGCTTCCATCCATTGTTGGGAGAGCAGAAGCAGCATATCCAGGGTAGAGTGACCTGGTCTGAAACCAACATGATGATCAGAAATCAAGCCATTGGAGAAGAGGAAGGATTTGATGTCTGAAGCGATGATTGATTCCATAACCTTGCTGATGATTGGGAGAAGGCTGATTTGTCTGTAGTTGCAGGGATCTGTTTTTGCACCTTTTTTGTGCAGGGCAGTGATGTTTGCTGATTTCCAAGCAGATGGCAGATGGCCTTGAGCAAATGAGAGGGTGAATAGAACAGAGAGAGGGTGAGCAAGAGCAGAAGAGCAGTCTTTGAGGACACGTGGGCTGATGCCGTTTGGACCGGTTGCGGAATCTGAGTCAAGGTTTGACAGCAGGCTCTCCACCTTGTCAGGAGAAAAGGACACAGAGTCCAGGGACAGTTGGGCGCGACTGGGTAAGGTGGGTAGAGAAAGTGATGGGTTTTGGATACAAGATTTAGCTGCAAACACCGAGTTTAGGCATTCACACAGATGCCAACCCTCCCGATTTCATCGGGAGGCTTCCGAAAATTCACCCAAACTCCCGCCCTTATGATCACTATCCTTATCCTCCCGAAATTTTGATATTTTTGCACTGTTCACTAATCAGAATGTACTAGTATGAGAATTGAATGAAAAGCATCGTCTGCTACGTATAGCATGTGGTAACTCCATAACGTTCGCTGCTACCAAATTGTATGTAAAAAATTGCAAATTCAAATGAGGAGCAGCGAAACATTGGGTTTGGATCTCACTTATGCGATCATGCACTGAGATTTAGTGCATGCGGTATGTGTGCAATACAGTGCATGCGGTATGTATGCACAGTGTATATGCATGCGATACGCTCACTGCATGCAGCTGGGCCCCGTACCAGCCCGGCGGTCGCGACCACCGTGCGGTGTTTAACAGCCGCTAGAGTTCTACGAGTCGCGCTGCAGCTGTGGAACATCGACTTCGAAGTTACCGATGCTTCAAGCCCTCGATGTTGATTACGAAATGGCAGAAAATAAGCTTACGAAGACCAAGAAATGGTCTCAGAAGTACAAGACCGAATACAGTCTCCAATACCCGTGTATTCAAAAGTCTGAAAGAGGAATTCATCATGCGTATTGTACAGTATGCAGCGTTGATATTTCAGTTGAGCACGGAGGTCGCGATGATATTCGGAAGCACGTTGGAAGCAAACGGCACACAGACATTGCAAAGGAGAGATCTTCGAGCACGAGTACCGGTACACTTCTGAATTATTTCACCAAACAAGGGACAAGCGAGGAAGAGGATGTTACCCAAGCGGAACTTCTCTTTAGTGGATTTATTGTGGAACATAACTTGCCCATATCAGTCTCAGATCATGCTGGACCTCTATTTCAAAAGATGTTTCCAGATTCAAAAGTTGCTTCAAAGTATGGATGTGCAAGAACAAAAACTTCAGCAATAATTGGTGAGTTGTCAAATGTTACTGCTTCATCTATTGCCGATATTGCTAGACTAGCTCCATTTAGCCTAGCTACAGACGGTAGCAATGACAGTGGTGAGGCCCAGCTATATCCTGTCCTGATTTCGTACTATGACAACAGTGCTGGGATTGTGAAGCAAGGTTTGCTAAGTTTGCCTGCGTGCAAACAAGATTCCACTGGAGAAAACATTTTCAAACTGCTTGATCATGAGTTCAGTGACAGGAAAATTCCGTGGGGAAATTGTGTTTCCTTTTGTGCTGATAATGCCTCTGTCATGGTGGGCAAGCACAAAGGAGTCGCTGCTTCTTTCCACAAACAAAATCCAGAGTGCTACATCATGGGATGCCCTTGCCATATGATGCACAATACGGCCAAGAAGGCGGCTCAGGCCTTACCCATTGAATTAGATGACTTTCTCATCGATATTTACTACTACTTGGACAAAAGTAGTAAACGCGTCAAAGGAGTGAAAGCACTGCAAGAACTCTGTGATGCCCCGACACACAAGATTCTGAAGCATGTCGCAACAAGGTGGCTGTCCCTTGGTCAGTGCCTAGACAGGCTGATTGAACAGTGGGAGCCACTTCGCCTCTTCTTCAAAGAAGAAGTACGAAGAAAAATGCAACCAACTGTAGCCAAGACTCTAACAACGAGCAAGAAGGACGGCACTGTATCTACTGCCAGTACTGGCACTGCAGGATCAAGCACTAGTGGAGCAGCATTCACCACTACCACTGCAGTATCTGCTGCGAAGAAGACAGCAGGGACAGCACCAAAACCAATGCTGAGAGCAGGTAGCATCACCGGCCCTTCATCACGTTCATCTACAAAGCAGATCCCTTCAGAGTCGAGAAAGACTGTGATAGTCCCATCTACAGGCAAAGAAGGACCCAAGTTAAGTTCTGCTTTTGCCAAATCACTTGATAGAAGCTCAGCAAAACCTTCGAATCAGAGGTCTTCTTCCTTGGCTGCACCTACCTCAAGCTCTCTCCTCAAACGTAAAATTGGATCTGGTACTACGAGTCTGACCTCTTCTGCTGGCAGTAAACGCAAGTGTGATCGCCCTGCGGCTAAGTGTACTACGAGTTCTACAACTAAAAGCGCATCTTCCTCAAACACTGTGCAGGAATCTAGAGAAAAACGTGTCAACAGGATGTTCTTGTCTCCACAAACAAAACTCTATTGTTTCTTCCTTCGATATGCTAACAAGCTTTTTGAGAAGGGGAATCTTCTGCTCCAAAGAGACGAACCCTGTATTCATCTCCTGCACGGAGAATTGAATGGTCTTCTGAAAGATATCTTCGTACGGTTTTTGAAACCATCGGTGTCATCGGTTGCTCTGGTAAATGTACCCTTCTCTGACAGAAATCATCAGAAGAATGATGAGGACCTCATGATTGGGAACGATGCCAAACTGTATATAAGGGAACAAAGGAGTCTCAAGAAATCCACCTTCACTCTGAGTGAGTCAGACATCCAAGGTTTCTTCAGTGCAGTTCGCTCATATTATGTGAAAGCCTGCAATTACATCTTCAAAACCTGGCCGCTAGATGATGAATTAGCCAAGCATGCTCAGGTGTTGGATGTTAAGCTACACCAAGAAGTGGGGTTTGACTGTGTGGAGTTTTTCATCAAGAAATTCCCCTGTCTGTTCAGTGGCGGTGATGGTGACATGGACAGTCTTGAGAGTGAATTCGCTCACTACCAGGCAGACGCCTCCATAGCTACAATTGCAACTGAGACAGTGAGAGTGGATGAGCAGTGGCATCGGATTTCACAGCTCACAGATCCCTGCACTGGTGCCAAGAAGTATCCTAATTTGAGCAAAGTGATGAAGGGAATCTTGGTCATTCCTCATTCGAACGCATCATGTGAGCGGGCACTCAGTCTTGTACGGAAGAATCATACTGAATTTCGTCCCAATTTGAGTGTCAAAACCCTGGAAGCTCTCTTAATTGAAAAACTAGCTCATAGCACCCCTTGCTACCAGAGAGAATACAGCAAAGACATAATCAGAAGGGCTAAAAGAGCCACACAGCTGTCACTCAGCAAAGCTGCCATGGAAAAAGCAAGCAGCAGTAGTACCAGCCAGTAAGGTAAGAAAAATATTGCTTCTTTTGTGCTTTTTGTTAATCTTTGATTGTCCCCTAACTTACTAATATTAACATACATGTAACATTAAAAAGTGCACAATTTTCCCCTTTTTTTGTTCAAAAAGTGGGAATTCTTAACATGTTAAATGCTCCAAAATAGGGCTCAGAGGGCACTAGAGAGCATCTAGAACCCCAGAGCTTCCAGGGCCCTAAGGCGGGCCCTGGACCCCGCCGCAAGGGTCGAGCGCTCCGCGCTCGAGATGTGCGCTTCGCGCACATTATTTGGTGTCGGTTGCAAATCCTCCCTAATTCTGATTTCCAAAAGTTGGCATCTCTTTAATGCCAATCACGCCTAAACAACTGGGCCAATTGCCACCAAACTTGACACATGGGAACAGAGGAAACTTGATTTTATTTTTATATTGACCATTAATAATGATTATATCGCCAAATTAAAATCTAAATTATATTGTGCTGGTTGGGGGATGTGGCCTCGACGTCAACGGCTCTCATTGGTTTAAATGTGCACATTATGTCACACCTTGCATCATTACATCCCATCTAACCCTAACTTCCCAGAAGTTTAATTATTACCCTCGTTGAAGGAAGTTATTGCATTTGGGTGCATTTGTTTGCTTGTTTGTTTGTCCGCACAGAACTTTCGTGTTTTTCTTTGCAACTGCTTTTGGATTGAGATGAAATTTCCACCATCGGAGCGACTACTCCTGTATAATATTTCATTGATAATTATGACTTCATCAGTCACGTGGTGTGGCAGCCACGTTGGAAAAACGGAAATACTTTGGACCTCTGTATCTCTGAAACTAAACTGCCCATGGGGCTCCACAGTCCAAAACTGCCCATGGGGCTCCACATGCCTAAACTGCCCATGGGCCTCCACAGTCATAAATCCGGCGCTGCTAAAACGGCAATACAAGGTAAGTGGAGCACGAGGGCAAATGCCTCAATGATTAAAACAAAAACAAACATGGTGGGTGCAATGTGTCGCACACCATCGTGTGAACCTTCATCACAGCACACTTCTCATACAGTGTTCACATTTAGGGTGGGTTTGTCCCTTTGACCGTATTACATGTTGGGCAATCTTCCTGGGTCTTTCCAATTTCTTAATTTTCTCTTTTGACATATTTCCAAAATGTCATCCTGGAATGAATTATCTGGAGAATTAATAGATGTTGTGGCGGTAGATGCAGCCATTCTCAGAGTAAGCTCATCGGTTACCACCATTGAATGAAACATTATGAACCCCTGTTATATCAACAAAATTAAAAATAATTAACACCACAGTTATTTGATTTTTTTTCACAACTTTATGCACGATTTCTGAGAAGAAAAAAATCACCACCACCACCACCACTCGATGGCGTTATGGTTGGAGTTTCCGCTCTGAGTATGGGAAGTCAGTGATTCGAACCTTGGCCAAGTCAAACCAGAGATTTAAAAATGATGCATGCTGTTTCCTTGATTGACCCTCAGTATTTAAAAGGATAGAGAAGGGAAAAACAACTCTGGGTTGGGAATGTGCAGGCTTCCATAGGCCTAATGGTTATGGTTTCCTTCTGCGTTGAAGTTCCTCGTAATGGAACTTGTATTATAAGAACAACAGCTCACTTAAGGTATTTATTTGAATCTCGAAATTCTGTACAAGGCATCACATCATAAATTATACACAAAGCTTCGACCATTGGAATCTCCCACGATGAGGCTGAGTCTGTTGCCTGTTGGCCGATCACTTTGGTCTGCCAGCAGGTCTGTGGTCTCTCTCCTTTCTGGTCTTCCACCCTCTACTCTGTCCTATCTGTGCTTTGTTTACCCCAAGTATCCACAGGGCACACGTGGTCCACCAACAACCCTCTTGTACTTCGAGTAAAACTCCCAAGACCCAGAACCACTGCTCACCTCCACTCATTCCTTCCTCTTTTTTTCCCCCACTTTTGGAACAAACTTCCACATTCTCTTCAATCTCGTTCTTCCTTCCAGATCTTCAAGAAAGCTGTTCACGAGCATCTAAAATCTGAAATCACCCCCCATCCAAAATCATGATCATTTTTACATCCGTTAAAAAACCCCCCACCATTCTCCCAAACTTTGCTTCTGTATCCATATTGACCATCCCTTGCGTTCTGCCCTTTCCCTCATCGTTACCCGCATACCTTGTTGTCCGCCTCCATCTATTTTCTCCCTCTGCCATGCTGTTCCTCCCCCACCCATCCTCCCAACTATTCTCTCTCTCTCCACTGATCCCTTTGTTATGGTGTGTCCTGATCCGATCCGTGTTCTTGCTCTTCCATGAGCCTTGACTGTGTATTTCTATATATATGTAAAAAAACATCACATCATAACATTATTGATAATTAAAAATCGATATGATCATACACTTGATGACTTTATTCGAAGATAAATTTATTGATGTTACATGATTCAAGGAATAATCATTATCACTTCACCCTGGAACAAACTCCAGGAAAGATATACAGTGTTATTTGTTTGAATTGTTAGAATATAAGACATCAGATGAATTCGGGAATTAAATTGTAAAATATGTGATTTTAGCCAACATCGCATATCAGTTATGAAAGTAGAACACAAGCTGGACACGTTTTACATGGAAACAAACACAATTATACTGTTTGGATCCTTATTTCCTATCATGAAGTGAACACCTTAACGTGACCCGGGGATCGTGTTCTTCCGAACAATGGCCAGAAGGTATAGAAGAGGAATGGCTGCGAGCAAGTGAGCGATCGAGAGGAGGATCCGCTGGACCACAATGAGCAGGCACGACGTCTTGGAAACTTCTGGACTGGGCGTGGCTCTCTCCAACTGCACTTTTGTGCTTGTGTTCAGAAACCTGGTTGGGCTTTCCATCGTCGTGACTTCGAAAGGATTGTTAGACATGATGGTGGTTTTGATGGGATTGTTAGATGTGATGGTGGTTGTGAAGGGATTGTTGGACATGATGGTGGTTTTGAGGTTAGTTCTGGATGAACAGCCAGAGATGGAGTTCTCATTTATTTCTCTGACAATTTTACCTGAACCTGCACACTTCACACTGTCTGGATCTGCGATATTTGGTGTCCTTTTATGAAACGTGTCCCCTTGTTCAAAACACCATCCATATCACATGGATACCTCTCCCCACGTCCCTCTCCTTATCTCTCCCACAACCTCCCTGTGCTCAGACCATGAAACGCCGTGTGGTGGATGCTGCTCAGCTTGTTGTTATATAACTGAAGTATGATTGTGCCTGCAGGTAATTTGCGCGGAACATTCGTCAAACCTAAACTCCGGCAGTCCACGTCATCATTTCGACAGCTACATTGACTCGGACAGGCATTAGAGCTTGGAGCCTGAGAGATAAGAATGATGATCAAGATGAGCGGAGACACCACTGTCAGAATGTTCGTTGGAGCACCACCTTGTGACGTCATTTTTGCCTTGGCCCCAAACGGTTATGGCATATGTCGGTTCGTTTCCCGGTTTCCTCCTCTGCAAAGTTTCTTCACAATCACGTGCTTCCTCGTCGGGATTTCAGGTACGTTGGCTCTGGAGTGAAATAACGAGAAATGGGAAAATAAGATTTCAATACATTAATCATTGGACATTATAAAGTGGTAAACATGATAAAGTTGTAAAAATAACTATATGATGATTATTATTATTATTATTATATTAATATGCGAAGCCATATTTTGTGGACGTATCTTCTCCGAGACTGCTGAACGGATTGTAGCCATTTTCGGCATGCGGGTGCTCTGTGGTCTAATGTACAGCATGGGCTATGTGAGATCACGCCAGACGGATAGGTTTGGGAATTTTTGGCGATTTTCTAATTTTTACATTCGTTTGCAGGGCAACGTGTGACGTCACCGCTGAGAGGCGTAATGCCGCTCCGAGAAAACAGCGTCTGCAATGTAAAACCCTCTTCTGCACATGCTGACTACCTCAGAAGGTGCATTTGACACAAAACATGTAACAAGAAACATTGTGTATAAAGAAATTCTTTCAATCACATTGTGAACACTGGATATATTGACCTCCTAACGAACCTTCACTTTAGAAACTTCGCGCTCCGCGTGGGTTTGGCTGGTTGTTATTATATTGCCATATTTCTCGTGGGACCTCGTATCATATAGTAATACATACACTGTGAGCACACGTCCGTCCTATCGTGCCCGAAACAAACGCTGACAGCCGACAGAACTCGGTACGTTTCTACAATGAAGGTTATGGAGGATTTCCATGATCACAACTAAGAACTTCCACTTTAAATATTTCCACATGAAGGGCCTGTGTGAAGTAATCAGCCCGAAAAAAAGTAATTATGAATTCAAATAAAAGGGATTGTTCGTTTTTAAAGCGAAAAGGTTTTTTTTTTTTTAACCTTTTTATTCAATTCTAAATTAAATTAAAACAAAAAGAAAACAGAAAATGAAACTATTTTGTTATCTCCGGAAATTCACTCTCACTCCTCATTCCATCAAAGCATGTCCATAAGAACCAAGTATTGTTGAGACACATTTGGGTCAAATGGTCTCGAGATCACAAAATGGTGAAAAACAACAACAGAACAAACAAGTCAAGATTACATCTGAGAGGAACTTGGAACTCTGAGTTTACTTTAAACCACAAACGAACTAAAACACACAAAGGGTCACGTGATCTGGAATTTACACAAATCATGAATGTGTTTCAATCTTGGACTGCACAATTCACTAAAGGGATTAAATTGGTTACATGTACTGAGTGTAATTAGTGTAGCTCTCTTTAAACACAATTATAGTTTTAATAATAATATTTCAACCGATATGGAAGGATGAAAAATTATTCTGATGAATCAATATTAATGAGATATTGGTGATGATAAAAGTGTTTTAATGCATTCATGTTATTTTATTGGAAAGCCATTTTTAAACGTTTGTTTTTCTTTATTGAATAAGATTATCGAAGAGGTTTCTTGTGAAATATGTTTGATCAAACAAGAGGAGGTAATGAACTGTCAGGGAATGAGATGTGATGTGCTGATGTATTTATATATAGCCTGTTTCATTTTCTGGGGTGGTGCTGTGTCAGTGATGCAGTGCCCCTGGTTATAAACACAATGGTACTCATTTTGCCAACCTTGGAAGGATGACAGGCTGAGTGAACCCGACTTGGTGTTAATTCAATGCTCACCAGGCTTGAACTCAAGACCTGCAGATCTCAAACAAAGCACCTCAACCGTCCAGCCAACACCAGGTCTGTGCTGATCGAGATCTCCATTTAATTTCATTCATATCAGGAAACCCCATCCCAAGTGATACAATGTGTGAAGGTATTTGCCAAGGGTTGTGTGAAAACCACTTTGTTTGAGGAATAAATCCATGACCTTGAACCGTTTACTGTATTCAAAGTTACAAAGGGGTGGTGTACCCTGGTAACGGCACAGTCGGCAAACGGGCTGTCATTTTGGGATGCCATCAGCAATAAGAAGAAGAAGAGGAAGAAGAAGAAGAAGAAGAAGAAACCTACAAATATTGTGAACACCCTCAGAATTTTAGATTGTTTCACAATGTGATGTCGGAATGTCAGATCTGAACATAGAAGAACATTTTCCATTTCGGGTTACTCATGTTCCAGCTGAATCAAAATGTGAAACCCCAAAAACTTGCTCAAATTTTTGTTTAAAATGAAGTCATTCAAAGTCACCAAACAAGCCAAGCTAATATGAACCATTTACAACAAACAAGAACATCCTTTACAAACAAAACTATTATTTATACAAGACTGAAGTTATGGAATTCACTTTAAATTGAGCCTGAGGGAAACTATCAGTGTTAAAAGCTTGGAGCACAATCTCAAAAGTTTATTATGAGAGAAGTGGAAAACAAACTGATGCAGTGATCACTGGTAATCAATGAGTATTGAGTGGTATTGTGATGATAATGTAAATTACTGTATTACATACCAGCTGATTCAACCTCTTATACCCCTGCTCCCATTTGCCTTTCTTTGTTTGTTTAGCTCGATGTGTCCATCTCCTCATTATTCTAACTAGAATCACCCACGATGACGGACAGACGGACGAATGCAGGCACACCAAGACAGAGCTCCTTTTTAGGTCATCTCTACCGAGATGACCTAATTAAGCCGGACCAAGTGTCCGTTCGTCCGTCCGTCCATCAACAATTTTTCTTTCCGATCTTGATGAAACTTAGTATGTGGGTAGAGGTCAATGAGTGTTGCACAACGATATAACTTTTGTCCGGGTTCCAGGTCAGGGTCAAGGTCACGAGGTCACGTAAGTTATAAAATCGCCATTTTCAAAACCTATCTAGTCTGCCATTCTACAAGATATTCGACAACTGTTTGTTGATTATGATAGTAAAAAATATTATCTTGTATCTAACTGGACAGATTTTTGAATTTCCATCCCGTTTGGCCGCCACGTAACCTAGAAGATGGTCAAAAACACCTCCCCGTACAAAGAAAACTTTTTACTTCCTATCTTGATGAAATTTGGTATGTGGTTAGAGGTCGATGAGTGATACCCAACGACATATTTTTCCCAGATTTGAGGTCAGGGTCAAGGTCACGAGGTCACGAAAGTTGTGAAAGTCGCCATTTTCAAAACCTATCTAGTCTGTCATTTTAGTTGATATCTGGCAACGGTTCATCGATTATGACAGTAAAACACATTATAGAGATGACCGTCACCCCCACACGGAGGTAATTTTTTATATTTGATTATTTGAAGGTATCTTAATAAGCACAATTTTTTTTTTATTTCTGCCTCTTCATGTTTCTAATCACAATCGATTGTCATAGGGACCTGAAATTTTCCAAGCATGACTCTGTATGATGTTCCTCCACTGTTCTCATAATTCAGGTTCCTCCACTGTTCTTATCATATGATGTCTGTTTCTCATGCGTTGTGTTTGATTGATAGAAGAGTATAAAAGAGAACGGCACGAGGTAGAGCACATACCTCTGCCAGGCTGAACAGTTTATGTTTTGTATCCCACCGATAAATATCCATCAAATTTTGTCATAATCCCTGTACAACCTTTTGAAATATGCTGTGTATCGTTTTTTGGTCCTATCTCTCAATGGTTTCGAATCACTTGAAAAATTAAAAAAAATTCTCTGATCTGAATACCATTGCAGATCTTCACCAAAACTGAATCAATTCGTCCTAGTCACATACCCAAACCTGACCACCAGGTTTCAACCGAACTTTTTGAGATATCCTGATATGTATCTGTCTGCTCACAGAACAAACAGACAGGGGTGAAAACACCAGCACATTTTATAAATTGAACTGAACTGCACTGAACTGAACAAATGGGTGAAACCCTCAAATTATGGAGGATGTTGTAATGAGTTATGGTAATGTATAAGTAAATGTTTTTATGATAAGCACATATGATTTGACAACAGGATCTTGACATATGTGTCCTGTATGTACATTATGCATCGAGTTATCGGAACATTTTATCATCATTCGTGTTGTGTCAAAAGGGTGGAAACATCTGTTAAATGTCACGACTTAAGGTTTCTAGATCGGTTTATCGACGTATCCACCAGCCCAAACGCATGGGTTATACACAAGGAGTGATGAGTGTACAATGCTATGACCTGGTGTTAAACAATTAACAAAAACGAATGTCTTAAAAGTTTGAAAAAATATATAATAAAAAAGTTTTAAATAAACTTCTGACATCATTTTAAAAGGAATCAAGTTTTTTGTTCTGCATCTTAATTAGGCCGCAAAGTTTTTCATCAACCTGTCTTGAAGTGTGTGTGTGTGTGTGTGTGTGTGTGTGTGTGTGTGTGTGTGATGTCCAAAATAGTTTACCTGTATGAATAAAATTACTTTCTATCTATGGTTTGGCTTTCTGTCAGAACCTTAATGCACGTGCGTGCATGAGGGTTTGAGCTCTTCTTTGCTGCAAAGTCAAAAAATGTTAACAAATTAGAAGTTTACATTGAAGGTCATGGTTGAAGAAAAACACTGCAGGTGGTTTGTCCCAACAAGGTAAGTGTATACCATTGCTCACATAACAAGTAAATCCCACTGTCCATCCCATCTACGGTCATCACAACACACAAAAACTCAATTTGTATCATTCGAAAGAGGAAATATTTGTTTTCTGTCCATTGTACTTCAATACCATGTACATTTTAAATATTATCTGCGGAAACAACAAAATAGGACATGATTCATGTGATAAATAGAACATTCGTTAAATTAAATAAATACATGACAATCGGTACAGCAGACAGGTGTGATGCATGCACCTGTTTCTCTCTCCACCATATCCTTGCATATGTATTGTTTGCATATCTATTGTTTCTGGATCTTTTGTGTATTTATCTCAACTAATAAAAATGCATCAGAATGCAAACATTAATGATGTCGTGTCAATTTCAAGTACAATCGAGTAGATTGATTGATGTTTCTGTGAAAACAATGGACGTTTCTGAGAGAAAGATAAAGACTTCAAATTTGTGTTTTTAAAAGTTTGCAAAAACCACAGCACATTGGTTCACATTTATCCCCGAAAATACACACACCAACTTTACCATGGATCAGGTTAACAACTTTGATTGAAGGTAATTAAATTATTAATAAAACAACTTTTTAGGTTAATCCGTGATTTGATCAAGAGTTTTGGGGGATTCTATTTTAAACCCAAAATGATTAACATGCAGGATCAGAAGGATCACCTGGTGTGATTAATTGGTGAAAAAAACTATTTATTTGATGGTTTTACTGTATTTCCAAAGTAACAGGTGTATGATGAACAAGGTGTGGATTCCGTAGGGATTATTATTCACAAGAAACAAGGATTCGTTAAATCTGCCGAAGGTACCTGCAAGCAGAGCAATCCAATAAGGTCCGGGTTACTTTGGGTTTTCATTGAATATTACAGGTACACGAGGATCTTCAGTAAGTTGATAGCCACACACAGGAATATAAAAACAATCAAAGGTGAATGATCGGTTCAAAGTTCAAACTTGTATTGAAAAGCATGAACAATATCGTTAACGCTGTTCACTGGTTATCTGTATCAAGCCAAACAGTCGTCATGTTATCACCACCATTTGAGATTTAAAACTATCAGTGTATCCAATATCACTCATTCCTCCAAAAATACTCTTGTGGATTAAATCGATCTAACCATCACAATCAAGAGATTTAGTTGTGAACATTAAAACTTTAAAGTGTTGTGTTTGTTCAAAACCAAGGTTTTCTATTTTGTAGATTTGCTAAATGGAATGAAATGTCACACCGGTTCAAAGTGAAGCCAAGAGATATTTAATTTAAATTAAATATATTAATCATATTCTCCATCCCAAACATTCGCTCCTCAAAGTCCCCATCAACACCCCCACCCCCTTCCATCACCAAACTTCTTCCCCTAATCCCCCATAGCCAAAGTCTATCCCTGATTTGTTCCCTCTTCTTGACAATTTCTCAAAGTAATATGTTAGAGGAATCTCAATCGATGCAACCATCATATCTTTGTTTTTGTTGTAAAATCCAGGTCAACTGTTTGTCAGTGCACCCCTCCCCGAGTGTTGAGTGTTGATTACGCTCTCCTTTATCTTACTTCTCTGAGCCTTAAACTTCGTAATGAGCAATGTTCTCCATTTGTCCTTGCTTTTCTCAATCCTGTACATCATGCTTACCAAGAAACTGTCTTGCCTATGCTTCGTCCCAGCTACCTTATCCGTTACCTTTTTCCCTCCACCGTGGAGATCTTCAGATCACCAACTGCTTGTACCGCAACTCAAGCATGGAACCACGCACTTATCCACTGCCGCAAGGTGCGCGCGCGCGCGCACACACACACACACACACACACACACACACACACTCCATTTAGTCAGCTGAAGCTCCACCCACAGGAATTTACACTCCACCCATTAGCAACGGGGTTCACCATGAACTCCTCACCCTCTCTACCAACAATGTTTTCAATTCCAACACAAACGGGACATGAGTGGAGGAACTCAAACGACACTCGTTAGAGCACATACCTCTGACAGGCTGAACAATTTACATTTTGTATCCCACTGAACACGAATTGAGACATGAATAGGAAGACGACTCTTTCGTTTTAACACATTTCGCTCAGAATTCGTCCTGATCATACATGCGCAGAGAATGGGAAGATAATATTTTTACTCTGTCCGCCTGGACTAGCGGTCAGCCAAAATTGAAAATCATTCCAAACAGAAACTTCCTGTTTTTAATGATGTCATAATGGACACATACAATAGGCACGAATAACTTATGTAATGTGTTGGATAGGTGATGTATCAGATGCTGTGGAAAATGGTGGTAAAACCCAGAATTAATTAATTTATTTTACTTTTACAATCTTATTTTATTGAAATTGAGTTATAAACTTGAAGACTGTAAACCACAAATCACCTACTTTATATTTCCAAAAACCTCCAGTTTTGTAATACTTCAATGTAAATAAAGGTTTTATGGGGTGGAGTTTAAGGTGGTGTTCAGGATAGCTTATGCTGCTTCTGGACTACTTCAATGTCACAAAACTTTCGGATTTTTTTTAATGATCGTTAAAATCATTATTATTTTCTTTAAATTTAAGTGAAATTTAAGTAAACTGCACGGGTTATCGTGTGCTATGAACTCGAATATTGTACACACAAATGTGTTTATATTTGCCACATATGATTTGGAAACAGGATCTTGACATATGTGTCTTGTATTTACATTATGCGTCGAGTTATTGGAACATTTTATCAACATTCGTGTTGTGTCAAAAGAGTAGAAACATCTGTTTAATGTCACGACTTAGGGTTTCTGTATCAGGTCAATCATCGAATCCTTGACCATCCCTAACATGTGGGCTTCTGCTGATTGTGTTTATTAAACTTACAGAAATAATGTTATGCATCAGGGGTGATGAGTATACAATGCTATGGCCTGATGTTAAACAATTAACAAAAATGAATCTCTTCAGACAGATTTTTGAAAACTTTTTTCAAAAACAGTTAAAAATATATTTTGATGTCATTTTAAAAGGGATCACATTTTTTGTTCTGCATCATTATTAGACCAGAGGAGTCTTGCATCAACTTGCCTTGAACTGTGTGTGTGTGTGTGTGTGTGTGTGTGTGTGTGTGTGTGTGTGTGTGTGTGTGTGTGTGTGTGTGTGACATGTACACAATAGTTTACTTTTAGAAGTAAAATTCCTTCGCATTTGTATTGATTGCATGTGCTACACATCATCGGTTTCATCGTCGATAACATTGAGGGATAAATGGAAGAACAAGAAGAGAAAATATACCATCTATGGTGCGGCTTTCTGCCGGAACGTTGATGCACATGCATGAGGGTTTGAGTTCCTCTTTGCTGCAAAGTCAGAAAATATTTATAACTTTTAAGTTAACAAGAAAGGTCAGTGTTGAAGAAAAACACTGCAAGTGGTTTGTCCCAGTAAGGTAAATGTATATTGTTGCACACATACGTCGTGGCCAAAAGTATTGGCACCCTTACCACTTTTTTCAAAGAATGCACCATTTCTTTCAGAAAATTGTTGAAATTAAAAAATATTTTGGTGTCCACAAATGTATTTATTTGCTTTGCAGTGGAGGAAAACAAACAAAGCTCAAATATTACTAAATCTGAGTTTATTCCACACAGAAAGCCTAAAATGGCATGAACAATATTATTGGCACCTTTTATAAGTTGTTAGAAATAATTAGATTTCAAGCAGGTGATTCTCCTTTATGTTGGAATTGAACTCACCTGTGGTGAGTTTCAGGTGCCTGCAATATAAAAATCACTCATTCAACCAGTTTGCATTGAGAAGAGGAACCATTCTGCTGTTTTGTGTCACTGTGTGTACTGCAATGAGCATGGAGAAAAGAAAGAAAACCAGAGAATTGTCTGAGGAGGGCAGACACAAGATTGTAGCCAAGCATGGACAATCTCAACGCGACAAGTCCATATCTAGAGACATTGATATGATGTTCCTGTGTCCACCATACGCAATGTTATCAGGAAGTTTAAGGCCCACTGCACTGAAGCCAACCTCCCCGGACGTGGCCGCAAGAGAAAACTTGATCGAAGATTGCAGCAAAGGTTTGTTCGAATGGTGGAGAAAGCACCTCATTCAACTGCCAAACAGATTCACGTTGACCTTCAGACACAAGGTATGACAGTTTCAACTCGCACCATCCATCGCCAACTCAATGAAAGGGAGTTCTCTGGAATGAGACCCAGGAAGACCCCACTGCTGAGAGAGAGAGAGAGAGAGAAAGAGAGAGAGAGAGACAGAGACAGAGACAGAGACAGAGCGAGAACGTCCTGTGGACAGATGATACCAAATTAGAGCTTTTTGGGAAAGCACATCATCTCTATGTTTACAGAAAACAAAATGAAACCTTCAAAGAATAGAACACCTTCCCTACAGTCAAACGTGGAGGAGGTTCAGTGATGTTTTGGGGTTGTTGTGCTGTCTCGAGCACTGGGTGCCTTGAATGTGTGCATGGCATGAAATCAGGAGATCTGAAAACAGCAGTTGGGAGAAGGCACCCTTCAAATCTGGGAGAACTGCAGTAGTTTGCACAAGAAGAGTGGTCCAAACTGCCAGTAAAGAGGTGTAGGAAGCTCATTCATGGCTACAGGAAGTGCTTGACTGCAGTTATTTTGTCTAAAGGCTGTGCTCCCAAATATATTGTCAAGGGTGTCAATAATTTTGTCAATGCCATTTCTTTTTATTTTCTGATTTAAAAGGATATATGAAGTTCAGAATCAAAAACAAAGGTTCTGTAATATTAACAGTGAATTAAAGAATTGAGACCAAATATTTTTTGTCAATTTCAACTAATTTTTAGAGAAAATTGTGAGTTCTTTAAAAAAAAAAGTGGAAGGGTGCCAATATTTTTGGCCACAACTAACAAGTAAATCCCACTATCTATACAATTTGCAGTCATCACAACACACAAATACTCCATTTGTATCATTCACAAGAGGAAATATTTGTTTTCTGTCCATAGTACTTCAATACAATGTGAATTTTAAATATTGGCTGTGGAAACAACAAAATAGAACATGATTCATGTGATAAATAGAACATTCGTTAAGTTTACAAACGTTAAATTTAGTCTAAATACATCATACCATCACAATCAAGAGTTTTAGTTGTGAACATTAAAACTTTAAAGTGATGTGTTTGTTCCACACCAAGGTTTCTATTCTAGTAGATTCAATAAATAGAATGAAATTTTGCACCGGTTCAAAGTGAAGCCAAGAGATATTTAATTTAAATTAAATAAATTAATCATATTCTCAATCCTATACATTCACTCCTCAAAGTCCCCATAAACACCCCAAACCCCTCCATCACCCACCTTCTTCCCCGAATCCCCCAGAGCCCAAGCTGTTAGTTGCCGAGTTGTTCCCCATTCATGACCATTTCTCAATGTAAGACGTGAGAGGAATCTCGATCGATGTAACCATCATATCTTTGTTTGTGTTGTAAAACGCAGGTCAACTGCTTGTCAGTGCACCCCGACCCGAGTACTCATCACTCTCCCTTTATCTTACTTCTCTGAGACTTAAACTTCGGAAGGAACAATGTTCTCTATCTGTTCTTGCTTTTCTCAATCCTGCACATCATGTTTACCAGGAAACTGTCTCGCCTACGCCTCGTCCCAGCTTCCTTATCCGTTACCTTTTTCCCTCCACCGTGGAGATCTTAAGATCACCAACTGCTTGTACAGCAACACAAGCAGTGAACCACATGCTTATCCACTGCCACAAGCTCTCCACAAACAATGTTTATAATTTCGACACCAACAGGAGTTGTGAAAATGACAGATACCAAGAAAATTTCACAAGTATCGCTGATTGGAAGAACAGGGTCAGTGTATATACATATACAGTACATATATATATATATATATATATATATATATATATAT
>BROF01004350.1:76046-86171 GCA_024346535.1 Eptatretus burgeri
AAGGAGATGGGGATGGGCCTGGCATCTGCCTGGGGGGATGGCCAGACGGAGGCCCCTGGAGTACCGGCGGAAAGTGGACGCAGCGACGCGCTGTTCTGGCACATGCTCCCATACCTGACCTGACCTGATTTTGAAAACCTTTAGTCAAATTCATAGTCAATACTTTAAAGGATGTTATGTTCTACTAATGTGCCAAGTTTAGTACTATTTTAATTAAAATTACCCAAACTTTATCCTTCTGCATTTTTCAATTTTTCACGGGAGACGATTTTTTATTTGAGGGTAGTAGTGGTAAAAAAATTCATTTTTTTTTTCAATTTTGCAATTCCTCCGGCAGAGCAGGCCTCTGGATTCTGTTTCCTAAGGGTCTGAACTTACAAAAAAAAGTGGCCTGCAAAGTATATCTTTCCGTGACGGGTCATCTCAAATTTTGTTGCCCTGGATCCAAGACTATCACCGGACGCAGACGAGAGTTTTGGCAGGGGCTGCTTGCAGCCTATGTTGATCTCTGTAACGCGTTTGATGCAGTGAATCGTGATGCTTACTGGAGGATTCTTGGTCTTTGTGGGGTGCCACCAAAACTGATCAATCTGACGTCTGAACTATACTCTGGTACTGAGATGACTGTGAGATGTGGAAATATATAAACGATGAGAGCAGATGAGATATGAGATGAGAGCAGATACAGATGAGAGCCTCGCCCTGGTGGAGGAGTTGCTCTTTTCATCAAAGACTATATTCCTCACTCTCCATGTACTGCCCTTACTCCCCCACACCCCCAGGAATACCTCTGGCTATGGCTTCCCTCCACTCCCACCTCATGTTTATATGTGTACTGTACCGTCCACCTAACAGTGATGACTCCATCTACACCTCACTATCTGAAAACATTGACCAACTTCTATCTTCTCATCCAAACTCTCTCTTCCTCATGCAGTATGTGGCGACTTCAATTGTCATCATGCCAGTTGGCTAGGTGTGGGTACCTCTCTCACCTGTCATGGCACCTCAGCAAAAGCTTTCTGCGACTCATTGGGACCGACTCAATTGGTCAACTTCCAGACCCAGATCTCAACCAATGGTACTCCATCTCTTCTGGATCTGATTTTGACAAATTTCCCTGAAAATATCTGCTGCACTTCCTCTGCTCCAATCGGTTCTTCTGACCACGTCCTTGTCAAAGTGGACATCTCTCTGGCTATTATCAGAGAAGCACCTCACCGCCGTCGAGTCTGGCATTTCACTCAAGCCGACTGGCAGGGTCTCCAAGCGGCCCTCAAACTTATAGACTGGTCTCCTATCGCTACTTTCTCCAACATCAACTCATCCTGGGGATTCTTTCAAAGAAACTTGCTCTCCCTCATGCACAGAGTTATCCCCTCTCGTCTTCAGTTGTCCTACCCTTCCTCCTGCCCTTGGTTCACTGAAGCTTGTGGTGAGGCAGTTGTCCTGAAACAACTTGCCTTTGCCTCATGGAAAGCAAAACCAACAGGGCAATCTCAGTTCCTCCCATAAAGCTCGGAACAAGTGTGTATCTACCCTCAAGAGAGCCAGAAAATAACATCTTTCTCATCTCAAGTCTGAACTCTCAAACCTCTCTCCCTCCTTAAAATCCTGGTGGCAACTAATCAAATCTGTTTCTGGTGTATGTTCCCCCACCATCCCTCCCTTACCTCAAATGGCAGCACTGCTGATACCGCACGTGAAAAAGCTGAATGCCTAAACTCAGTGTTTGCAGCTAAATCATCTGTCCAAAACCCATCACTTTCTCTACCCACCTTACCCAGTCGCACCCAACTATCCCAGCACTCTGTGTCCTTTTCTCCTGACAAGGTGGAGAGCTTGCTGTCAAACCTCAACTCAGATTCTGCAACCGGTCCAGACGGCATCAGCCCACGTGTCCTCAAAGCTTGCTCTTCTGCTCTTGCTCACCCTCTCTCTGTTCTATTCACCCTCTCATTTGCCCAAGGTCATCTGCCATCTGCTTGGAAATCTGCTAACATCACTGCCCTGCATAAAAAAGGTGCAAAAACAGATCCCTATAACTACAGACCAATCAGCCTTCTCCCAATCATCAGCAAAGTTATGGAATCCATCATCGCTTCAGACATCAAATCCTTCCTCTTCTCCAATGGCTTGATTTCCAATCATCAATTTGGTTGTGACTGGAGTTTGTCAGGGGTGTGCACTGACCCCCACACTTTTTAACACTTGTATGGACTGGATTCTGGGGAGGATGTCAGACAGATCAAGCTGCAGTGCATCATTTGGGAATGCCAAGATCTCTGACTTTGATTTTGCAGATAATGCAGTCATCTTTGTGGAGACTCCAGATATCCTTTTGGAGGCCCTCTGGTTGCTGAATGAGTCTGGGCTGCTGGGATTACAGGTTTCCTGGGTCAAAACTAAGATCCAGGCATTCAATGACATCTTGCATGCTGATATCCAGTCTGTTCCTGTTTATGGAAAGGATGTTTCGGTCACAGAGAGATTCATTTACCTTGGCAGTGATATTCTTGTGTCTGCTGGCTGAGCCCGAGGTCAACAGACCTCTGGGTCGGGCCTGGGGAGTCATGGATTCACTGGATCATGGGGTGTGGCGCTGCCGATACCTGTGTGGGAGGATGAAAGTCTGAGTCTTCAGATCCTTGGTGCTTCCAGTCTTGCTCTATGGATGTGAGAGTTGGACTCTAACCAAGGATCTGAGACAGAGACTTCGTTCCTTTGGTGCCAGGTGCCTTTGGAGAAGCATTGGCTATCGCTGGTCGGACTTTATGTCCAATGAGTGGTTGCTGAGAGAGACTCAAATGAGATTTGTTACCTGCATGGTCCGAGAGCATCATCTGTGGCTGTGTGGACATGTGGCTCGTTTTCCTGACGCTGATCCTGCTCACCAGATTCTCTCAGCGAGGGAGCCTCATGAACGGAGGAGGCCAATGGGCCGACCATTTGCCTCATTGTTGCAACAGGTTGATCTGCATCTCAAGGAGATGGGGATGGGCCAGGCATCTGCCTGGGGGATGGCCAGACAGAGGCCCCTGGAGTATCGGCGGAAAGTAAATGCAGCAATGTGCTGCTCCGGCACATGCTCCCATACCTGACCTGTCCGAACCCCTTCTCTGTTGATCGCTGGAAGCCAAGCTGCTCGTTTCCTTGGATATATTTAATTGCGCTTAGAATTCGAAAAAAATCACACTTTCCACTGTTTTAGTCGAACACCCCATCTGCTGGTCAACCCGTGCGCAAACAACGAGAACTATAAAAGTAGAACCACCTATACTGAAGCTCACCTGGATCAGGAGCAACAATCACTCAAACCCCCCGCAGACTCCCTTCGATCCTGAATTTTTTAATGCCATGAACAAACTTTGGTACATCAAGGCCAGGGTGATGAAGGTTGTGGTCAAGTTTCATTGAAATTCTGTGTGCAGTTCGGAGAAGAGAGCAAATACCTGTTTTGTGGGAGTCAAAACTCCCAACCCCAGTAGACCCCTTTGATGAGCGCCGATTTTTATGCAGACGATAAGCTTTGGTGCATCACAGTTGATGAAGGTCGTGGTCAAGTTTCATCGAAATCGTGTGTGCAGTTTTAGAGAAGAGAGCAAATACCTATTTGTTTTTGTTGGGTGGGGGGGGGGTCAAAAGACCCCTGGTAGACCCCTTTCCTAAGTGCAGATTTTGATGCGGCCAATACACCTTCGTGAGTCATCAGATATGAAGCTTGTGGCCAAGTTTCATCAAAATCGTGTGTTTAGTTCAAGCGATGACTGAAGTGTTTACAGACTCACTGACTCACTGACTGATTCTCTCACTCACTCACTTATTCCTCTTCTTCTACCTCTTCCTTTCCTCTCCCTCCTCTTCTTCTTCCTCTTCCTTCTCTTCTTCCTCTTCCTTCTCTTCTTCCTCCTCTTCTTCTTCCTCTTTCCTTCCATAATTGATCTGCAACTGAGTGAGCTGTTAGTGTATCGTTTTTAGGTCAGCGAGCTGACCTAATAAAACCATTCGATGTCCTCAGGTCCGTCCATCTGTCTGTCTATCTGTCCGTCCGTCTGTCAACAATTTTTATTTTTCTATCTCCTCCTAGACGTTTCGGCCGATTGAGTTCTAACTTGACACGATGATAATACTAGTTGCTCTCTCAAGATCATCTGAGCCCTTTTTCACATTTTCGCCTCGGGGTCAAGGTTACAGGGTCATCAAGTGCAAAATGACCGATTTGTCGAATGGTCGAAAAGGAAGCATCGGACAGCTGTGATGCATAATGGGTTTCATAGGGATTATTTAGAAGATTTAATTCGACCAACTAGTTTCTCGTTACCTGTGTCGTTTGGCCCTGTTTTTGGGGCAACACGAGGTCCGTTGACTTCAACACGGCTTCGCGCGGTTATTTTAAGTTTAATTAACCTCCGCCATCGAAGATGGACGGAGGTTACTGTTTTCACCCCTGTCTGTTTGTTTGTTTGTTTTTGTTGTGAACAGTATTATGGAAAAACTCCTGGACGGATTTCAACGAAACTTGGTGGGGGGATTAGGTATGGTCCAATGATCATGCCATTAGATTTTGGACTTGGTCCAAAGTCCAATATGGCCGCTATGGCGGCCATTTTGAAAAAATATTTGAATTTTTGTTTTTGCATTTCTACATGTTTGAAGTGATTTCCAATCAAAAAAAATAAATTTGTTCGAGAAAAAAACAAACATTTTGCAACTTTTTTTCAAAAAAATTTCGATTTTATTTGAAAATATTTGAATTTTTTTTTTTGCATTACTACATATTTTAAGTGATTTCCAACCCCCAAAAAATTGTTAGAGAAAAAAAAAATTGCACCTTTTTTTCAAAAAAAAATCGATTTCTTTGGGCATTTCTACATGCGCGTCGATCTAGTTTAGTTTATTCAATCGTGGTTCAGTAGAGTCTGATCCGTTTTGACCTACAATGAATAGGATATCAGGTTCACTTAAGTGACCCAGCAGTATTGGCGGCGGAGGTTTTGCACTCTACCGAATGCTCCCCCTCTATTTTAAATTCTGTTTTCACTTTTCAGTACAAATGATTTGCGTAGCACCTACCATCAGATTCCTATTACAGAAGAAGACAAACCCTATACAGCATTTGAGGAGGGTCAGAGACTTTATCAGTTCCGCTGAATTCCGTTTGGAGTTACTAATGGGATAGGAAGTTTCCAACAAATTATTATATAGACAACATCATTTCGGAGGAAAATCTAAAGGACACCAATGCTTACGTGGATAATGTCACGGTGTGCAGAAAGAATCAGGTAGAGCATGATACAAATTTGGACAAGTTCCTAAATATCGCCAGAAAGTATAACCTGACATTCAACTTTGACAAATGCGTGTTCTTTGCCAAGACTATTGACTTACTCAGCTCTACGATAGCCAACGGCACGATCAAGCCCGATCCTGAACGCCTGTGCCCCCTTCGCGAACAACAACCTCCTCATGAAATGCCATCATTGCGTTGTGTAATGGGTATGTTTGCACACTATTTGCAATGGATTACCCGATATTCTGAGAAAATTCGTCCTCTCGTGCAATGTCGAAGCTTCCCACTACCAACGGCTGCTGTAGAGGCTTTCAAAAGTCTCCAGGTCGATATCGCCAACTCTGTGGTGATGGCGATTGACAGCACCGTACCGTATGTTGTGGAAACTGATGCCTCAGATCACGCAATCGCCGCAACGCTGAATCAGTCTGGACGACCCATTGCTTTTTTCTTGAGAACTCTCCCTGGTGGTGAATGGCGACATTCAACAGTAGAGAAGGAGGCGTATGCCATTGTCGAGGCACTACGTAGATGGAGACATTATTTCCTGGTCAATCACTTTAAACTCGTTACTGACCAAACATCTGTTGCGTTTATGTTTGATGGTAAAACGCTGGGAAAATTAAGAACACAAAATAATGAGATGGTGCATTGAATTGTCTTGCTCGAGCTATGACATTGTTTATCGACCTGGAAAAGACAATGCTGCAGCAGACACCTTTTCACGGATCCATTGTTCAGCAATTACTGACAACACCCTCCGAGACCTCCACAATTCATTATGCCATCCAGGAGTAACAAAGATGACTCACTTTGTGCGCTGTCACAATCTGCCCTTTTCCATCGAGGATGTTAAAAGAATGTTAGCTTCTTGTTCAGTTTGTGCTGAACTCAAACACAGATTCCATACAGCTGTTCCATACATTGATCAAAGCTACTTTGTTCTTCGAGAGACTAAAAATTGACTTCAAAGGGCCTCTGCCTTCAGAGACAAACGACCGTGACATGCTGACAATTGTTGACGAATTCTCAAGGTTCCCGTTTGCGTTGACATGACTTCAGCAACGGTCATTAAATATATCTCTCTCAATTATTCGCCATCATTGGTATATCTTCCTATATACATTCAGACCAAGGTTCATGCTATATGTCAGATGAACTCAAACAATTTCTACATGTACGCGGCATTGCCACTAGCCGAACTACCAGCTACAACCCTCGAGGTAATGGACGAATGGAATGATATAATGGCATCATCTGGAAAGCTGTGACTTTAGCTCTGAAGTCAAGAGGACTAATGATTGGACAGTGGGAGGCTGTCCTTCCTGACGCTTTGCATTCCATACGCTCGTTGCTTTGCACGTCCACTAATACCATTCCACACGAACGACTGTTTGCCTACCAGCACCGATGCACCAGCGATCACTCTGTGCCTACCTGGTTGGCTTATCTTTGTAATGTGCTCATGAAGCGCCCCGTACGTCAGAGTAAGTATGAACCAATGGTGGATGAAGTGGACCTTATTGATGCCAATCCTGAGTATGCTCATTCTCGACTCCCTGGCGGCCGGGAGACCACTGTGTCAGTTTGCCATTTGGCGCCTCCTGGAGATAGTACCTCTGTGCACATGAGGGAGGATATCATGCCCATGGGGCAACAGTATGCTGGGCTTGAGACAGGTGAGGAAACCCCAATTTCTCCGTCGATAGCAAACAAGCGAGTGAGCACGCAGACGGGAGGCTCAGCGGGTCTCCACCATCTCCTCTCTTGAATCAATGCATTTCCTCTCTTGAATGAGGGAGTTTCGTACCACGTGGCTCTTCGTGGCAGTGTGACCACTCCTCATTTTCATAAATGCCAAGGTGAGCCAATGAAAAAAAGCCAAGAATTCACAAGGTTTCCGAAAAGCGATGATGATAGAAAACCTATACGCCAAGAAAACCTATGGAAAACCAAGACGCCAAGGTGAACAACGAATAGCCAAGATCTTGTGAAAAAAGCCAAGGAGTGGTCACACTGGTTTGTGGCCCTTTCCTCCAGCAGTACTTTGCTCGATGCACCCGATGATGTGTACCACATGCGTCTCACAGCTTTATCTTCATTGGGACTCAACTCCTTTCAACTGTGGAACGACGATCATCGAACCCCTTTTAGTAAGCAGCTTATTTCCATGGGCATTGAACATTCCTGACACCCAAGTCACCAAGAGCATCATATTATTTCGTGGACATGACACTGAATTGGCCCACTGGTGATACGCCATTTCTTGCTTCTCATTAGCCCGTCCCCCGCTCAGTGAGAGACGGGGTTTTCAAATTACGTGTGTGTGTGTCCGTCCAAGCTGTAACTTTTTTTTCTGTTTTGATTTTGTCATCAAATTTTTAACAAAGCTTTATTGTGAGAATATGGAGAAGACAAATTTACAATTTTGTTGAAAGGTCAAAGGTCAGCATCACCTAAAATCATCAATTTTCATTATTATTATTATTATTATTATTATTATTATTATTATTATTATTATTATTATTATTATTATTCAACCCTTTTTTGATGTATTATTTTTAATTTTTTTTTTCTCATCAACCACTTGTCCGATTCTCAGAAACCAGCAACCACTTATGGGTAGGAGCGACCGACCGCTCATGGAGAATATTTTAAAGATAATTGCAACGTCAGAGGTCACGTGGTATGGCAAGCATCTTGGATTAAACGCAAAAAATTAAAGCATTATTTCTCTGAAACCGCTGATCAGAAAAATTTGAAACTTGCCACATCTCATTCCACTCTCAATGTGGAATAGTGGATTGTGAGGATGACGTCATCGGTGAAGTGGTAGACCAGTCATAAATGTTTTAATTAAAATCCTTGTTTCCCATTGAGATTCAGTGTATGTCCAGGCTGTAACATTTTTACCAATTGAGCTTTTGTCATCAAATCTTCAACAAACCTTTAATCTGAGATTGTGGAAAACAAATAAATAAAATGTGCAATTTTTAAAACTGTCATTTTCGTCAAGTTTATTTTGTGTATAAAGTAGATGTGGACGGGCTTTGCATATTCAGATGCTTTCTTGTTGAACTTGTCACTGTATTCACACGCACTCAATCGTAGCAGCTTATGAGACATCACCCAGACTGGACGAAGTCATCAACCTTGAGCGGTGAGTAGAAGTCAATAACTCGATTTTAAATCATGCCAAAATAGAAAATTATTGTTGTTCAAGGTCATCAGATAAGTGAGAAGATGTCAACAGCAGCAATTTATTTCCCAGGGTGATAAATTATGTCACAGCAAGAGCATGATATGCACCACCTCATAATCTTCTCGTTCTTGATTTTCCCAGCTGGCTTGTCATCGATCATGAATGCAACGGATCTTTGGTCGGGAACAAACTGAAAGTGATTTCCCATCAGATAATGTCTCCATTTAGGTAGTGCTTCCGCAATCGCATACGCTTCCTTCTCTACTACCGAGTACCTTTGTTCACCACCAGAAAGAGTTCTTGAGAAGAACGCAATAGGCCTTCCAGACTAAGTGTTGCGGCAATGACGTGATCGAAAGCGTCGGTTTCACCAATGAAAGAAAGTGTCGTCTCCAGCCATTACAATGGAGTTGGTGATGTCCTTCTTGAAACTTTCAAAAGTTTCAACAGCAGCTGATAATAGTGGGAAGTTTTGACGCTGTACGAGGGGATGAATCTTAACAGAAAACTTTGTTATCCATTCTGAACTAGAAGGGCACTCGGTAGAGCACATACCTCTGCCACGTAATGCCTGATCCACGAGAACATATCAGGCCCATTACATTTTTGAGATATCATGCCATACAGTACTATGTCGTTTTTGAGGCCAAATCTCTCAATGGTGAAGAATCATTTTAAGAATTCTCGTCGTCAGATCCGGATTGGGATCTTCACCAAAATCGATTCAATTTGTCGTGGTCACACACCCAACCTGTCCACCAAGTTTCGTCCAAATCCGTCCACAACTTTTTCAGATATCGTGCTCTATATCGGTTTCATACGATCTCTCAATAACGAAGAATCACTTTAAAACATTTTCAGATCTGGATCCGGATCGGGATCCTCACCAGAATTGAAACAATTGTTCTATGTCACACACCCAACATTTCCAGCAAGTTTCGTCCAAATCCGTCCACAACTTTTTTAAGATATCCTGCTATACTATATATCGTTTTTAGCCCCATCTCTCAGTGGTGAAGAATCACTTTTAAAATTCTAGTAGTTGGAACCGGATCTTCACCAAAATCTCATCAGTTCGTCCTTGTCACACACCGAATGTGTCCACAAAATTTAATGCAGATCCATCCACAACTTTTTGAGATATCCTGCACAGACAGACAGACAGAAAGGGGTGAAAACATAACCTCCTTCACCTTCGGTGGTGTAGGTTAAAATGAATTCACAAATAGCTCGTTAAAGGTGGTTGTGCGGTATGATGGACCACAACAATCTCAGAAGCCGTACATGGTGGACACGAAGGAAACTACTGCATGTTTAAAAAGTCATTAATATATCAATATATAATATATAAATACTTCACCCACCCCAAAAGTTCAATTTGATCCTGGGCTTCCAGGGAGGTGGGGGCCGGGCTGCCACCCCCGCCAGCTCCATCTCGTGCTCTAGTTCTATCTCGTGCTCTCGTTCTATCTCATGTTCTAGTTCTATCTCGTGCTCTAGTTCTATCTCGTGCTCTAGTTCTGTCTCGTGCTCTAGTTCTGTCTCGTGCTCTAGTTCTGTCTCGTGCTCTAGTTCTGTCTCGTGCTCTAGTTCTGTCTCGTGCTCTAGTTCTGTCTCGTGCTCTAGTTCTGTC
>BROF01004350.1:86484-110088 GCA_024346535.1 Eptatretus burgeri
ATCTCGTGCTCTACCTTTATCTCATGCTCTACCTCGTGCTCAAGCTCTATCTCGTGCTCTAGCTTTATCTTGTGCTCTCGTTCTATCTTGTGCTCCACCTTGTGCTCTCGCTCTATCTCGTGCTCGAGCTTTATCTTGTGCTCTATCTCGTGCTCTACCTCGTGCTCTTGCTTTATCTTGTGCTCTCGTTCTATCTCATGCTCCACCTCGTGCTCTAGTTCTATCTTGTGCTCTATCTCGTGCTCTGGCTCTATCTCGTGCTCTCGCTTTATCTCGTGCTCTCGCTTTATCTCGTGCTCTAGTTCTATCTCATGCTCTAGCTCTATCTCGTTAAGGTGGTATTAAAATTTCGGCAGGAATGTGGGAGATCACTTCAAAATGTATCTGCCTTTGAAGCGTTTTACCAGATTCTGGTGCGTGACGTGGATAGAGCCTCTTGGCTCTGATAGCGCCATTCAACCCTCAACAACAACAAAAAAAAGTTCAATATCGTGATATCACTACCGGTGTGACGTCATCGCCTGGGGCGGGACTCTGCTTGGAAAGACGAAGCTGTAAGATTGCGGCTCGCCATTGGACTGCATCGTTGGCAAGACGAAGCGCTGCGATTGGCCGAAGCTGCATGGACGTTTCCCGTCAGTGGTCCCACGGAGTCACGTGCGGGGAAGGGTCCATGTGGGGACTTGTGTTCGCGCCTCTGAGGGTATTTGTTCCGTCTTTTACCAGAATCCGAACCTTTTTGCATTGTTTCTCCCATTTCCCGAGACTTGCTGCTCTGTGTGGACGTGAACGCACCTACATCCTGAACCCTGATGGTCCAAAGAGAATTGAAGCTTGTTGGTAAGTGTTTATTTATTAATTGTGATCGTCGATCTTCCTTCCGCTCGACGTGTCCATTCGGGTCTCGTGCCCGTGTGTTTTTGTACCTGCTCCCTCCCAATTCCATATCTGGGCCGCGCATGACGTCATCGCCGAGCGCCAAAGGAAGGGAGCACTCTGTTTTCTCCTTTATTTGTTTGTCCGGGCGATATCTCAGCCATCCTCTGAGATATGAAGCTGCAATTTGGAGACAGAAGTTGAGATGTGTTTTGGCAAAAATGCGATTTTTAAATTTTTTGATGAATCGATTAATTGATTGATTACTTAATTATTATCGATTCATTAATTACTTATTTATTTTATTTACCATCCTGGCGATATCTCAGGCATAATTTTTTGAGCTCTGAAGCTGATACTTGGACATGACGGTGACCAAATATGATTTGGCTACGAAGGGTATTTTAATTTATTGATTAATCGATGAATTATTCGTTTTTCAATAAATTAATTTTCAAAAAGTTACAGATTCGGAGGAAGCGGTGGTGGTTGAGGTATGCTATTCGCCAATTGATTGATAATTTAATTATTTTATAACTGAATTTATTTCAATCGATTAATCAATAATTATACACCGCTCTCCCAATAACGACTCCATGTGCTGCAAGGTGGCATTGCACGCGCTGGAGGATGTTATTACTTACGAAATCTAAAGATTTCGTCAGTATATTGATGACTTCTGTCCTCTGTTTGTGTGTTTGTTTGTATGCACGATAATTCGAGAACGCAAGAAGCTACCAATGTCAAATTACACCACGTGATTCAGGAGGGTGATGGCTTGCGCTGATTAGATTTTGGTCAAAATCGGTCAAAGGTCAAGGTCACAGTGAGGTCAAACATCCCCAAAAAAGTTATAACTCGAGAACAGAAGAAGCTACCAATGTCAAATTATACCACGTGATTCAGGAGGGTGATGGCTAGTGCTGGTTAGATTTTGGTCAAAATCGGTCAAAGGTCAAGGTCACAGTGAGGTCAAACATTCGATTTTTGATGGTTTGGTACAGAATCATCGTAGAAACTTCTGGTTTGCGTCACTACCTTCTCTAGAGACAGCTTTTATTAGACAAGGACAGAGGTCAAGTTGACGATTTCGTAAGTACCAGTCTATGACTGCTTGTTACTTACGAAATCTAAAGATTTCAAAAGTATATTGATCACTTCCGTTTCTGTTTGTTTGTTTGTTTGTTTGTGTGTTTGTTACTTACGAAATCTAAAGATTTCAAATTAATCAATATACTTACGAAATCTAAAGATTTCGTAAGTATATTGATGACTTCCGTTTCTGTGTGTTTGTTTGTGTGTTTGTTACTTTCGAAATCTAAAGATTTCGTAAGTATATTGATCACTTCCATTTGTTTGTTTGGTTGTGTGTTTGTTTGTTTGGTTGTGTGTTTGTTTGTTTGGTTGTGTGTTTGTTTGTTTGTTTGTTTGTAGGCACGATAACTCAAGAACGGAAGAAGCTACCAATGTCAAATTACACCACGTGATTCAGGAGGGCAATGGCTAGCGCTGATTAGATTTTGGTCAAAGGTCAAGGTCACAGTGAGGTCAAACATAATTCCCTAAATTAATGTGAAGAAATGGAGTATTTTTGCTTCGTTCGACGTTACGTGTTCGTTTTAACTTCGACTTTAATTTTGTCTTCGGTTTTTGCAATCGCTTTGGACGCTTAATACTCGGTTGTCGAAATTCTGGTAAAAATCGGATGTTTTGGAGACGTTTTGATATTGTATAATAAATATTTCACTCGTCACGTGGTGCAGCGCGCTCGAGCCGACGCGTCGTTGAGTCGCGTAAAGGTTTTGCGTGTGCGCGCTGACGGTGTTTTCGATAAAGATGGTGTTTAAAAGTCATTTTTTTATCCCAATAAAGGTTATCCTCGCATGCCTGACTTGCTGAGCCGTCGGATTATTTAAAGATTATTGGTGGATGGCCAAATATTACGATTTTGTTACTTTGATAAAATAATATAAAATAATTGCGTGGAGAAATGGAAATTTTGCTTCGCTCGACGTTACGAGTTCGTTTTAACTTCGATTTTAATTTTGTCTTCAGTTTTTGCGATCGCTTCGGACGCTTAAAACTCGGTTGTCGAAATTCTGGTAAAGATCTGATGTTTTGGAGACGTTTTAAGATTGTATAAAAAATATTTCACTCGACGCGTCACGGGTCGTCACGTGATGCGGTGCGCTCGAGCCGACGCGTCATTGAGTCACGTAAAGGTTTTGCGTGTGCGCGCTGATGGTGTTTTCGATAAAGATGGTGTTTAAAAGTCATTTTTATCCCAATAAAGGTTATCCTCGCATGCCTGACTCGCTGAGCCGTCGGATTATGTAAAGATTGTTGGTGGATAGCCGAATATTACGGTTTTGTGACTTTGATAAAGTAATTGCGTGGAGAAATGGAGATTTTTGCTTCGGTCGACGTTACGATTTTTGATGGTTTGGTACAGAATCATCGTAAAAACTTCTGGTTTGCGTCGCTACCTTCTCTAGAGACAGCTTTTATTAGACAAGGTCAGAGGTCAAGTTGACGATTTCGTAAGTACCAGTCTATGACTGCTTGTTTATTTATTTATTTGCCATGGGGGCATTATTCTTTGAATGTACCAGTACTTGTTATTTATTTGGGTGGTGTGCAAGCAACACTGGTCCTGCAGGAGCTGGATTCGGAACTGAGTCGTGAAAGGAAATTTCAAAGTTTCTGTGCATAGTGCACTTCGCTTGTTTGTTCCATTTAAAAGCTTTTAACTGTTTGTTTTAGAGCACCGAGGAACTTGACGAAATAAAATGGTGGATTGCTCGCCCAGGGGGAACCGTGAGGTTCCAACACGCAAGACTTAGTGGGGAGGAGATTCATGTGGGCACTTCCCCCACCCTCGTGTCATGCAGAGTAGCCCCTCACCCACACCATTACAAGCATGGCACTGGAGGACACTGTGATATTTTCCAACACATAATGAAAAACTTCCTGGAGAAGCACTCCCCTGACATCCGCATGCATTTTTTGGGGTTCGCAAGATGACCCTTCATGCTGCATGATGCTTCCTCTATTTTTGGGGAAATTTGTTGCATCGTCATCTGCATCATTGATCATTTATGGCTTTTCTTGGTGAAGTTATTTCCTTGCTTAATCCAGAGCCAAGAACCTCTAAAAGTTTGTGCAAACACCATTGTGTCCTGTTCATATGTTAACAATGGAAATGCCAATCCTTATTTGGACGCTTAAGTGCATTTGGTGATTGAGTTACGGATTCGGGAGAAGTAGAAGCAAGAGTTAGAGAGACTATGGCAACGATTTATTGAAGCCTGTTTGTTGATCCGATTTATTCGAAACGCAACAAAATTCGTGATTAGTATAACGGTTTCTGTCTCCTTACCTGGTCCTTTTCTGTCCTGCATGGGGAAAATCTGCTTTTCCATTCCCAACTTGGAAGAAAATGTTTTTGAGAGCTGATGACTTGTTATTTGATGCTGCTGGGTAGGCCTTGCTTGAGATCTGATGGCATGCCATTGTGTTGCATTGCTTGGGGATGGAGGGAGAACTGCTTTTCAACACTTGACTAGATACAGGTAGTACCTTGGAATCTGCTGTCACTGCTTCAGAAAAGCATTTCATTCTGCAAATCAATGTTGTTGTTCAATGCCATAAATTATGTCAGAGAGTTGAGACTGAATAGGTTGCGGCCATGCCCGAATGGTCTGCCACTTATGAATTGAGAGAAACAGAGGATGAGATGCCACATTGGAGGTGATTCCTGCATGTTGTCAACTAAGTGACAAAACGCTAAAGCATTCACTGCTCTGTAGGCTCCATCGGTATGTGTTTGTTTGTTTTTTCTCGATTATCGATATACCGGTGGGTTGAGACCGGTATATTAATATTATTTTTTTTAAAAACGAAAATTATGAATTTTTTTTACGCAGGTTCAAAAAATACGCTATTGGCCATTACGTATTCATACATGACATACACATCAATGACAGTAATTTTTCAAAGTATACCCACATGGGGCTTTCCCCCCCCCCCCGCATAATGACAATGGTTATTTTACTTCCAACTTCAACATGTATTAAAAATGATTTTGTTTTAAAGCGAGATCAGTGTTGGTATTGTCGTGTCCAACTGGTATACACCAGCCTGGACGGACAGCCGAACGGTTTTAACTCCGAGGCAAACAGCCAAAATTCTTGGCGATTATGGAAAGCTGCGAGAGTGCTTACCAGAACAGAAGCACACGGGTTTATTCTCAAACCCACAAGGAAATTCAACAAATTCCTCCTTCATGCCGGCACTTAGCTTTGCATCCAGAGATGACGTTTGGGAGCCCTGCAGTCGTCAAACCTCAAATTCACTGCGCGGGAAATACACAAAATGTCATAAAGTCGCTCTCTGTGGCCACGTACATGAGATTATACGTGTGGGCGGTCCTCAACGCTAAGAGCCTACAAGCCGCCATTACAGTTCCTTCTCACGATCAAAATTGCCAACACCACTCCCTCTCAGTACTCAGCTCGCAGACAGTAAAAATAGTGCCGCCTTCCTCTTCGATCATACAACAACGGAGGCTGTCGAGTTAGAACTGACAGACGCGCTTTTCTCCTTCTCTTCCTCTCCTCCCAAAGTGCACAAACTCGACGACAGAGCCAAACAGGTAATGGCTAGCATCTTGTTCCAGCACACGGGCAAATTCACACTAGCACGAGAAACGCCCAGCTTTTTGTCCATGCCGAGTAAGAAGCAAGAGCGACCCTTCTTTTCCAACAGCGTTCCTCACTCGATCCTGCTGCCTGATCATGCTCCCTATGACGTCACCTCAAGCAATCACGAACCTTGGGGATGTGGCCTGCGAGTTACGAAACCAGGGAGCTGGGGTTTAGCCTGCCCAAAATGTTGTTGTTGGAAGAACGTATTTTTGTGTTTTTTTTTATGGCCAGCCCCGTAAATGCAAAAACGAGGAAAAGGTCACAGGGCAATCACATACTGGGAGAAACTCACCTTAGCCCCTTTCTAGTTAACACAGCACCACCCCCCCTCCCCACCCACTTCCCATGTAGTGACATGTAAACAATCTTAAGCTCACCGTTTTCCCAACTTAATTTACATCGAGATGTCTCCTACCTGTCCACGGACCATGCTATACTATACAATCCTATCTTCATGATGGGATTCCTCCATCTACCCCCACAAACGTAACAGTACTAAATCAACACAGGTCAGAATCTATCGCTCTCGCTGTACCAGTATGACTTTCGAGTTAGAACTGACAGATTAATGGTTCTGTCAGTTCTAAGTCCAGAAAGACTCTGAAGCTATTCTCTCTGCTAACTGCCCCCCCACCCTCCCCCTCCCCATTTCTCTTTCTCTCTCTGTCCCATTCTTGCTCAGCACACTCCCAAGATAGTGCAGCACCCTCGCACATCTACCTGGCTCTCTGTCTCTGTCTCTCTCTCCCCCCTCATGCTGCCTTCCCTTCCCCCACCCTCCTCTCTCCCTCCCCACCCTCTACTATTCCCTCCCCCCCCCCTTTAGTGTTCCTGTCAGTGAAGCGATGGGTAGTATTTGTGAAGTGAATATATAAAATGGGAAGGGAAGTGGCAAAAAGAAACGCTTTGGGTGGATTTGTGCCACCGGAGAAGGTGGCTAAATGAGTTGCTTCAAAGATAATAAGGGAAAAGTGCCACAAAGCCTGATAGAGAAGAAAAAGCAAGCAAAGGGAAAGAAAGGACGGAGAATGCAAAGGACCCCTCACGGACGTGCAAAGAAGAAGCGAGCAGCCTAACAAGTCCAGAAACCTTCTGCAGCTCCCCATTTCTGAGTCTCTGAGCCTGTCTTTCTTCCGCTCTCAAAATTAAAACCACTCCTTTGACTAAAATGCATTGGTTCTCCTCTTCAACTTTTTATAGAGCCCTCCCGCCTTTGTCTCAAGTCTCCCCCACCCCGTCCATGGGAAGAAGGTCACAGCCTTGGGTTTTGGCGCAGTGTACTGTATTGCTTCCGGCATTCATGAAACCTGTTTGAAGCAGTTTCAGGGGCATCTGTGAGGAGAATGTACTCGTGATGCTGTGAGATGTGGCAAGTGGCTTATAGAATGAGAAAAATGACATTGGGTTTCTAACTACACAGTTGCAACACAGACTGATCAACATGGACTTGACAGTTTAATTAAACAGTATACTATGAAATAACTACAGGTAGCTTTAACTATGTGAGGATCTCTTTGGGATTCCTCCGAACCATTACACTATTATTGTTGTGCGATATCAGTGGTGGAAATTGAATGAATGATAGTTTGTGAAAAGGGATTTTTGTGTGATGTTTTTTTTGTTTGTTTGTTTGTTTGTTTAATATTCGATTTGTCTGTTCTCTCTGCTCTTTTTATTTATCTCTTTTCAGCTTCATTTCAACATCACAGAGGAGGAACTTCGAACACATGCTCTTCTTCCTGAACCTTTTCCGCAATCAACATTAATGAGACGTAAACAAATTTGCATGGTGAAGAAAGCCGTTCAAGTGTTGTCAAGAGGTCACGAGTTCATCAACATTAAGTAAAAATGGTCAAATGGAGGTGGATACTTTGAGTCCTGGAAGGACTATGTTCCACCTGAAACCCACCAATGGAGATGACAACCAACGGGAGAAGACGTACAAGTGTTCTGTGTGTTCTAAAGTTTTTAGTCATTTATCAAAATTAAATACACACAAACTAATTCACACTGGGGAGAAGCCGTACAAGTGTTCTGTATGTTCTAAAGTTTTTCGTCAGTCATCATCCTTAAATAGACACAAAGTAATTCACACGGGGGAGAAGCCGCACAAGTGTTCTGTGTGTTCTAAAGTTTTTAATCATTTATCAAACTTGAATAGACACAAACTAATTCACATGAGGGAGAGGCCGTACAAGTGTTCTGTGTGTTCTAAGGTTTTTAGTCAGTCATCAACCTTAAATAGACACAAACAAATTCACACGGAGGAGAAGCCACACAAGTGTTCGGTGTGTTTTAAGGTTTTTAGTCAGCTTTCAAAATTAAATACACACAAACTAATTCACACAGGGGAGAAACCCTACAAGTGTTCTGTGTGTTCTAAGGGTTTTTGCCATTCATCAAAATTAAATAGACACAAACTAATTCATACAGGGGAGAAGCCATATCAGTGTTCTGTGTGTTCTAAGGTTTTTAGCGAGTTATCATCCTTAAATGGACACAAACTAATTCACACGGGGGAGAAGCCGTACAAGTGTTCTGTGTGTTCAAAGGTTTTTCGTCATTCATCAAACTTAAATAAACACAAACTAATTCACACAGGGGAGAAGCCGTACCAGTGTTCTGTGTGTTCTAAGGTTTATAGTCAGTTATCAACCTTAAATACACACAAACTAATTCACACGGGGGAGAAGCCGTACAAGTGTTCTGTGTGTTCTAAGGTTTTTCGTTGTTCATCAACCTTGAACAAACACAACCTAATTCACACAGGGGAAAAGCCGTACAAGTGTTCTGTGTGTTCTAAGGTTTTTCGTCAGTTGTCAAACTTAAATAGACACAAACTAATTCATACGGAGGAGAAGCTGTACCAGTGTGCTGTGTGTTCCAATGTTTTTTGTCATTCACCAAAATTAAATACACTCAAACTAATTCACAATGGAGGTGGAGGTGGTTCCATTTCCTGAAACCCACTTACGTGTGGACAAAGCAGTACGCACACGCACACACGTTGATGTGCTTTGAGACCGAGGAGTTCTCCGTTCCATCCTCTGAAACTCGCAGATAGAAATAACAACCAATGGGAAATAGACCGTCGCCTGAAATCCGTACGGGGCCTAGAAAGTGATTTTCATGACAACATTCTGGGGGCAACTTTGTTTCGTCAATTTCCGAAGGATTCTGGGGCGCTGAATCCAAATCTGCTTGTCCCCAGACGCGTAAGTTGCATGTTAAAGGTGTATGAGCTCTTAGAGGTGAAACGGCCCTTGTGGACGATGAAGTTACAAACGCAACAGAGTAATATGGTGGAAAAAATATTATATAGGGTTTTTATTGTCCGAAACTATAAATGATGTTGTTAGTGCCTAATCTATCTATAATTCCAGCAGTGTGTGTGTGTGTGTGTGTGTGTGTGTGTGTGTGTGTGTGTGTGTGTGTGTGTGTGTGTGTGACCGCTGTTTCTCGACGACCACTGGTCCGATCTAATTGAAACTTGCCAGATATATTGCTGGGGACCTGAGGATGTGCCTTTTCAAGGTTTGATATTAATCGGACAAATGCTTTCCAAGTTATGGGCATTTATTTACCAAACCAATGACAAGACACGTTGCGTGGGCGTGGCCGATGGGGAAGGGAAGCTCAGCCACGTTCCCCATTACGGGTTCCAACATACGGGCTTCCGGATAGTGATGACTTCGTGTATTCTAATAATTTCTTGATTTATTATGCGCATTTATAGATAAACACAATGCCCCAAGTTATGATCGTTTTCATATTAGACGGTGCATAAATTTCGGTAACATCAGAGTGCTGGTATGCTCCGAACTAGGAAGTAAATTTTTTTTCTCTCTTCTCTTCTCTTTTTGTTTTTTCTTGTGACGACATTGCGAAAAGGTAAAATATGTTGGCGCTAATTGAATAATTGGCCATTAAAACCTAAATTGCGAATCATAATAACTGTGATATGCGAACTTCCGCGCCACGCACGTACGGGCACGCGAGAGCGAAGAAACGGCCTGTGTGGTTGTTGTTTCTTGCTCGCGGTTGGAATATTTATTTATTTCTTTTTACGGGCACGTACTAGTAATGGAGATGCCAACTGCAAATACATGTGTGAAACTAATGTTCAAATGTCTACTTAGCTAATGTAGTCCTTGAAGAGGCACTGTACCAACCCTAGAATCGTAGAGCCAAATGACCTTGCTCGACAGCGAATGATTACCAGATCAGCCGCATTCACACTGAAATGGCTTTCTGAAGTCTTCTTTACAGTATGTAATATGCATTATATAATTAAGGTTGAATTGCTGGGTCGGATCCACAGAGACTACGCAGTAGTATGATTACTAATATGAAACGTAACTTAGTCGGGGCCAGGAAAATTAGACAGAGAGCATAGGGCATCACACTGCTGTCCAGTCATCCTCGGGTTCATCTGCTTCGATTTGCGCTTCACGAGGAGTTTCAGAACGGTTCATGCAGTTTTTGCAGCCGCATAAGTCTGTGCATGACAGTCCTGCCTTGTTGCAGGAGCAGCGGGCGTTGTCGCCTTTAGACTGGGTACATTTGCAGTGGACAACGTCCAATATGGCATCAGGGGCACGGCTCTGGTCCATCCATTTTACCTGCAAGTCATCGTCCTTGACAACCCATCCATGACCTTCAGGCAAAGGAGCTGTAACGCATCTCTCCAGTGATCTCCTGTGGATGCTAGCCTGATACGCACACCGCAGTACGTGCTGATAATGAGCATCTTTCATTGGAGGAAGCCGTCTTTCCAAAGAGGAACTGATGCAGAATAAGGTATACCGCGCTTCATTCAGATCACGCAGTGTTACATGACCGTACAAAGCACATGCAAAGGTTTCCAGGCCCTGCACTAGACTACTGGACGGGGTAAAGTCCTTACCGAGTTCAGTAAATGTACGGATGAATGTTGCAGAGATTTTCATAAAATCCAGTGCTCTTTTCTTGCTATGACCATGAAATGTGCTGGTGCTATCACAACCAGTATATATGTGGAGACCGATTAACGCCTTCGCCGAGTACCCCAGAGATGACTGAATTTTTTTTTGTTCTATAATGCGTTTTTTGTTCCTGACGCCCGTATTAAAGTATAAATTGCAAGGTATGCTCTCTTTCAGGGATAGAGCAATCATTGCTACGTCAGTATCTGGGCTTTGGACGATCACATTGTGGTTGTCTCGTGATGCGTGTAGAGCGTGTAGCAAGAGCCTCGTATCAGCCTCCTCATGGTCGCACTCTACTTCGTCAACCACACGGACCGCGAACGGTTCCTTGAACTGCAAAAGGTGGCACGAATTTCCATGAGTGGGGAACACGCAAATGTTTGCAGGTTTGGCGTTCGTCAAGTCTGACCAGTGGGCAAACAGGAATTCGACAAGGCTAACCTTGTTTTCAGAAATGCGCAGATATTTGGGCCACTGAACAGGCAGTCGTTGATTCTTGTTAAATATCTTCACGATCTGTCCACCGCCACATCCACGCCGTCACCTCTCGTAGTTCTTGATGCTGATTGTTGGGTACGTGTCCGCCACAAGATCAACACGAGAACTTTTGAAATGATGGGCAAGTTCTAGCACTCTGTTGAGGACACCGTCGGCTAAGGAACCAAATGTATCATAGACATTCTTCATGGAATGGATAAGTCCCATGAAATCAATGATAAGTGCACCTTCAGGGAGCTTCTCTACCAAACATTCGGGTACATTGGACTCTAAAGCGTGTAGAAAATCTGCCTTATTCTTTTTCGATAAGGACGCGTCATCTGAGGACAGAGGCATAGAAACAGGAGATAATGAATGACTCAGTACCGTACGCATATCGAGACCTTTGTTCTGGGCTATAATCAACATTCGAGCCATGAACTTCTGATCATTTCTCAATGAAATTTCAGATCCCGATTTAGACTTGGTCTTCATAGCCATTGAAAACGTTCTGAGTTTATTCGCCTTCAGCGGCGCGAAAAACTGTTCAGACCGTTCCATCAAATGTCAGGCGATAAAGTCTTGCAGACCTTTTTCGCCAACTTCTTTCGTACTTTTCATGTCGGAGCTGGCTTCTGGAGTGGTTCTGGAGTCAACTCATGGTACATGGTACGCCGGAACTGATGTTAAAAAGTTCGAAATGGGAACTGTCAAAAGGATTATACATTGTGCGAAGCAGTGAAATGACGTCCTGGACTGCATTTTCATCTGCTTGAAGTTGCGCCTTGCGGAGTTTCCCTGAAGAATCACCGTCGGTTCTTGTTGCCGCTGTCATATGTTCACACTTGTGAACTATGGCAGCCCTCTCATGTTGACTAAGGATCCATCTCTGAGTGGTGCCACGATTCCGAGTCAGTCCGCCGGGCGTCTTTGTGTCCCTATTTACGGTTTGCTCAATGGCCTGGTCGCAGGCTATCGATGTGAACTCTCCGCCCGTGCGTTGCACGGTCCATTGGCCCGGAATTGGGATGGCCATACTGACAGTAGGATGCATGTACGGCAGAGCACACATCTCAACGTAGTACGCTGTTCCATATCTCGCGTAATTCGGGCAGTCATACGTGAAGTACCAAGGTAGCATTTCGCGTAACGCCGCTAAGTGCAACTCCCAGTTCCATTTCCGGGTCGCTCGAAGGAACAAAATAAGTGTCTGTACCATATCGATGTATGTTGACCACAGGTCAAAGGTTGGATGTGTGCGTCTCATTCTCGAAATGGTCATTATAGGTCATAAGCAGACCGCTGAATTCTGAACCATTGGTCAGAATAATGAAGTCAGAACTGGGGAACGAATTGTTCATATCACCGATGACCTTGAGAGCGGCTGTTTCGTCGTCATCATTCAAAGTATCCATGAACGCCTCAAACCGAAGTCACATAAGGGCATCCAACGTTATTTTATGACCCTGAATGCTCTGGTTGTACTGGTGTCAATTCATAACTCCAGTGAGAGATCCCTCTGCAACGATCCTAGATTTGATAAAGACGTCTTTGAGGCCGTTGTCCACAAAGCGTTTTCCAATCACAGACAAATAGTGGGGGCTCTTAGGTCCAAATATAGGCCATACCGTTGCATGACGGAAGAGAGCACCAAATTTTGTATGCAACATCAACTGGACACAAGCTTTAATTTCAGTCGTGAAGCCACATCAAATATGACCTTGACGGTCAGTTTTCAAGGTCAAACATATAGGTCAAAGGTCAAGTTGGTCGATTTTACGTTTTTGGTTGCAAAGTGAAGAAATAACTGATATCTATCCGGTTTACTCTTAGGTAATTACGAATACCTCATCAATAATACAGAATTATGCGATTTAAAAATGGAATTAATATGAAAATCCATTTCAACTACACAAGATAAATAGAGATTTCTCATAATTTATGTGAATTGCACTAGAATGCCATAACTGGGAGAGTATGTCTCAAAATGACCATACATCTTGGTAACCACATGTAGTCAGGTGAAGGCTTATATACATTTCTGATGTGATTCATGTTGGATTAATGTTTAAAGTACATTCAAGGTCAAACATAGAGCTCAAAAAATTGAATCCAACTTTTTGGTCAAAAACATGTCAATATCATCAATTATTGTTTGAAAGTACAAATTTTGTGAAAATGCGTTAGTACCATCGGATAAAGTAATTTTCTCACGACATGCGAATGTCCGATAGAGGGACTGTATGGTTAATTGTACCTATAAATTATTGAAACCGTTGGATCCACCGAAAGCGACCCTCTGGTCTGCGCAGTTCCACTTGGACAAGAGTAAATGGAGATATGTACATGAATATCAATAATTCCAGATATCCTGGAATTGAACTGCAGAGACTGGTAACAGACCTTTACTCCTTGCACTGGCATTTGCAAAGAGTGGTACACTGGAGGTTAGCCTTGACACACTTGCAAGTTCGGCATGCTTTGGTGCACGCGCACTTGACAAGTCCCCTACAGGCTTGCGAGACCTGAGGAATGGTGATCCATTTCGGCTTCCATCCTGTCTCACCCTGCATCCATCCATAACCAGCCGGATATCGCAACTGGGGTGTTCGCCACTGGAAGCCCACAGGCTCGCCTGATACGTCGCCCTCTTGTAGTGTTGGTGGAGAGCATCCTGGAAAGTGAACAGATACATATTTCACAAGATGTCCGACATGGAGTGTATACATTTACAAGATGAAAGTCGAAGTGTAGTCAATACTTACTCGCGTTGGTGGAATTCTCTCCAATCGGCCTGCATTACGGCAGAACAGAGCCACACGAGCGTAGTTGACGCTTGTCAGTGTGCTGGATTTGTCGTACAGCCGTACCACAAAGGTTTTGATCAGCTGGAGAAGCTGCGATGTCACTTCAGCAAGAACAAACGGATGGTCTGCGGCTGATATGAAAGCTTCTGTAACGTCAGGAAAGATTTCCATGTCTGCCAGGCTGACTTCTTTCCCTTTCCTTTGAAAGCTGATGTGTCGCAACCAGTCAAAGCGTGGAACATCAAGAGTCCTCTGGACATACGCTGTCCCAGATTTCACAGATGGCACTGATGCTGTGCAGGCAGAATGACTTCCCCATTCCAAATCCAATCCATATTTCCATGTCGGGATGTTTCTCATTCAACTCATGGTACATACCGCAGAGAATGATGACGACGTCGGTATCAACAGTACGTACCAAGACACTTCCACAGCCGTATTCAAGGGCATAGATCAGATGGATCATTATTCGCGTGTCAGCCTTTTCATGGTTACAATCTGACATGGGATGTCGTGAACCCTTGCACACAACTGACTCCCCTGAAAATCAGTGCAGAACACATTAATGTTCAGGTACTCGAAGTAGAAGTATGTTTGCGAATTTAATCTCAATCGACATATACCAAAATATATCAATTAATGTTGCCCTCAATTTGTCAGATGGATGGACAAAAAACCCAGGGGAAGCATCGCATCTGAAACATGATCAAGGTCTCGTATCCCAAGTGCATTGCATAAACTCGGAAGTTTTTCCCTTGTGGATTCCTTGATGCTGTCGCTGATGTAAGAATCCCAAACAACATCAACCCTACCGCTGTTATGAAGCTGTTGAAGGATGTAGGGTATGAAGACCTTGTCAGCACAATCGTCGAATGTCACAGCGGCTGCACGCGGGAGGGCATGGACTATTGTTTTTTTGCATCAAATATCAAATATTTTGCAGTCATAAGATTGCGGCAGCTCGTTGACCATATCAGCGATGTCGATGCACGGCAGCAGGTCTGACTTCTTGCCGAAGTGAAGTTTCCCGAAGTCTGAGATCGAAGGCGGGAACTGATGCGTTTCGTGTCTGAAGAATTGCCTCAGATCTCCGTCGCGTTCTTGGGCAGAGACATAAAGTCGGCCGAAGAGTGACACGTCGTTCTGCAGCACCTTCACCTTTTTGGCCTGCTTTGACTTCGATTTCAGCTTCTTTGTTTTAAAGAGGGCCTAGGAGTTTCATTTTATGGTTTCGTGAATTGAGCGGGTCTTCTCTTCGATGACACATTTCACGAAGTCTTGGTACGGCTGCTTTCCTGTAGCCTCCAAACTCAGGATATTGGAAATCACACAATCTTCGGCACAATTACGACTATCTCCCTCTAGGGTGACGAGCTCAGGAAAATCGTCCAAAAACGGATTCCCCACACGACATATTGTGTCACATAAACTTGTCACATGCTGGTGAAATCTCTTTTGTGCCTCGAGACCGTGTTCATGGTGTTCATGCGACTCTGCATGCGTTTCTTGATGTTTGTACTCATTTTCAAACTCGTCCATCAGTCTAGCGAGTTCAGGACCTGATAACATCCATCTCCGAAAAAGGCAAGTCATGAAGTTTTAGGACTTTTGTATATAATGGCTACTTTACTAGATGGAATTCACTACTGTGTGAACCTTTATATGTACCTGAATGCTGTAGGATTTTCCGTCAGGCCCACCGCTCCACCAGAACCCTTTGCAATCTTGTTTTCGTGTTCATGGCTTGATCCACTTGTACGGCAGAGAACTTGGCAACGCTTCTGTTCACGACCCATTGGCCATTTTCGACAAATTGCTTGAGAATTTGGTGTTGCAGCGTTTTCATATCCCGGATATGAATTGGGGTCCAGCGAGCGTAGTTCACGTGGTCCAAGGCAAAGAACAGAGGCGTCAACTCGTCGAGGACATCGATGTACAATGAGAAATTCCTCTCACAGTGAGCTCTCACAAACATGCTAACGAGCAGTTCTCACCTAAAAGTGAAATGAAATGCACTGCTCAGGTTTACAGTAGGCAAGGTATGGGGTTCAACTTTTTGAGAAACTGACTGAATTCGTAACGTACCTTAGAACTAGATCCCAGAAATAAAAGGTCGGGCTCCGTTGCAGCAGACCGTCTCTCCACGTACGTCTAGATTCCTCGTTATCTATGCCTCCAGTAAGTAGATAGGCATCTCGCTGTAGTTTGGATAATGCCAATGCGGTAACTTGGTGCGCATGTCTGAAATGATGGAGGCAGTATTGTTTTAAGGGCTGTTAAAGAAAGGCCAATGAAGCACACAAAGTGAGATTCATGATAAAACTGGGTACTGTCTACGTCTGTTGAGTCAGCACGGGTAGGCTTACGTTGTTCGTTTGACATGTGAAGCAGTCAGGAATGATTGTGCGCTGCCTGAAGTTGCTACACCAGTGTTGACCAAGACTGCAGTCCAGCCAGAATTTGCGAGAATATCTCCGAGTGAACTCCAGAGAGCTATTTCAATGTGCAGACCTCCCATAACGACGAAAACTCGTTTTCCATAAGCAAGTGGCCATTTTCACTGAATACATTTCGCCAGGGCAAACAGCGGTGGGTCTGCTGCGATGACAGGAATCTGGCCGGGGTTTAGGTACTGGATAGATTCTTTTATCATGTCCATCCCGTGCTTCAGCATCGCCAGACTTGCAGCCTTCTCTGCAAACAGCGGCAACAAACCAGTCAGGGCAGCGTGATGTTTCGGCTCTGGTTGTAAAGAAGCATGATTTGCACTCCAGCTCACCACTTCATCATCGTCAACATCGTGGTTATTCAGGACTGGCAGAGAATGTTCTATCCAAGACACTTCTTGGGTCATAGCTACGTTCAGGCAATCATGATTACTCACACGGGATTCATAGGCCCCAATCTCTATTCGAGACAATTGCAGAGAAACAGGTGGAACGGATGCGTAACTGTTAGGAAGTTTGTGCTCTTGTCCTGCCGCAGGTGTTGTGAAAAAGGTCGGTCGTAGCTCTCCAACATCCTCTTCTTGAAGATTCTGAAAGGCTGACTCCTGTCCCGTGGAAGAATGAAATAGCAGTGTTCGACGACGGGTTATGATCAATGTTGTCAAGAGCTCCTGTTGTGAACAAATGTTTCCGAAAATGAGCTCGACATACCACGCCTTCCCGTTGGAAACGCTCACTAACAGAAAAAGCCAACCCTTCTTCAAGCTCCATCACTCTCTTGTAGGAGATTCAGAGACCCATGCTGTGCAGGCCATTGATGAGTTTCTTGCTTCTGGTTTGCGTGTGTATATCAAGTCCAATGTAGATTGGAAGTGGTGGTTCTCGATCACGCTGTTGCTGAGTCACTGTACCGTCACTTCCAGACTTTTGAGCATTCAGGACAACCGCCTGTGAAATAGTGAGGCAAGCTTGGGAATCACACCGAGTCCGATTGCTGACATTGGGTCTGTACAAAATCATGGATATGAGATGTCTCACGGTGGAAGGTGTCGAATCCTTCTGGCATCCTTCTGTGAAGCTCTCGTCGAATTTGAAGGTTTTGTGATTAAATGTCTTCACGGACAATACGAGCTGCCTTCGTCAGGATACTTGCACCTTCACTAAAGTTCCTAGCTTTAGTGGCATCCCTCATTAACACTCAGGCAGTCATCGAATATTATGATGGTATTACGGCCATCAAATTCTTCATGGCAATCAGGGAAATGATCCAGTGTCTGCTGCTTGAACCGTGTCGTATTGACAGTTTTATTAATCCCAAAGCTCGCCAGTCGATCAACATGTAAGGAATGCAATCCGACAACTTGAAGATCACACATGAATCATTTCGCATGCAGTTTTCCATGTACGACACAAGCTCACTGAATGCCCGGGACTCATTCACGTGCTCATCAATGTTGAGCATAGCGTTTTCCTTCCTTTTGTAGGCCCGATACTTATTGTTCATGTTGGTGAGGCAATTTTTATGGTACATGGCATCAATAGCAGTGAGGTCTCCACCAGCCATTCTGGCATGCAATTCTGTTTCTTGAAGCTCCGTGACCATAAGACTGAGCCGCCGATCTGCTTCTTTGGTACTGAAGCGATGGAGATTACCAGCCTCTAGACAAAACATGCAGACATCTGGGGCGATGGAGCATTGTTTCGACCGTCTCGGTTCATTGGTCTCGTCAGCTTCAACAAGACATCGTTTCGTGGCACCATTTTTCGCTCTGATCAGTTTGGTGTTGTTGAATTTGGCATGGCAGCTCTTGTGCCAGACAGCACGATTATTGATCAAGTCACTGACAGTGACCTCTCCAAAATAAACAGTCACAGGTAGACTGTCGATCGCCTTGAATTCTCGCACGTTGCTGATGAAATTTTTGTTGGCATCCCAATTATGCTGGCGTATGATAGGATCATCAGCCGGACACCTCAACATTTCGCTTGTGTGACGCTAGCAGACGAGGCATCTTGATCAATCAAATGTTGTGGTGAATTCATTCTGAAAAAGGTCAATAGGTGATGGTCACTGATTTTAAAATGGCGTTCAACCTGCTAAGGAATGATATATGGTTCATCTTCTCCACATCTGTATGAAATTTCACATGGATGAGTTTGTGCATGTGAGCAAAACGTTTTCCAAAAGGCTTCCTGTCCAAAAATGTAATTTGAAAAAATGTTTAACAAGCTTCATATTAAATTTTTGGAAATTCTCAATTTAGAAATGCATTCATACTGATTTCTGAAAAATTAATATAGCATGTTTGGAAAACTTTTTTGTATGGGGCTTTTTTGCATGTGAAATTTCATACCAATAAGATAAATGCCTGTGGAGAAAATTAACCGGATATCACTTCTTAGCAGGTTGAACAGACAGTAGAAGAAAATATTTTAATATCATGCATTTTTTTCATCTCCGATAAGAATTTCGAAAAATCCTGAAACTTGTTGGGATTCAGGATGTCAAAAGGGATATTTTGGCATATCAAATCTAACAAAGCGAAAAAGATCGCAAGAGACTCCGCCCGAAACAAAATTCATGCACAGTGACCCGAGAATCGCTGCTCATTTTGACCCATAACACTTCCAAAGTTATGTCTAACTTGTGTTCTGAAACCTGTTGGATATCCTATCTGGTATAGAAAACGTTTGTTTAGGCCACAAAATCTCGAAAGGGGCATGATATCGAGACTTGTGTTGGATTCGAGAGTTTGAATCCAGCCGAAAAAGAGAAGGCTGACAACTGAGCCATGAAACTGGTCCGAAAACTATGTTAGTGGTCAATAAGTTGCATGCTGTTACATAAATTGTTGACATGATTCACATTATCACTAAAGCAATCATGAAATATTTCACATTTCTGCATTTTGACACTGAAGGTGATGTCGGAGAATTCAAATTTTTGACTTACCGCCGCCATTTTAAGGAGCGTTCTGCTGTTCCTCCATCAGAATTGGAGCACATCAGAGGCGTGGTCGTCATTCTAAGCCCTTCCTCCAGCAGAAAAGGAGCACGGGATGATGCAGGGGCCTTCCGAATTTCGGCAGAGGTTGACATTTTTGAGTGGCTCCACGACTAAAAATCTTTAAAATAGGGTAATGTAGCTGCATGGAAAAAATTTTGCTTTCTTCCGACTTGTAACGGTAAAATTGCTAAGAGCCCCCACTAAAAGGACATAGTTGTGTGAAAGTCTCCCAGACGAACGACAAAACGCTCGAAAAGATCATCATCAGTCCATCGTATTTGTTGAACTTCACTGTAAATGGCTTGGTCGAAAACCAACACCACGCAGTCAAGCTTCAAACAATCACAAATATCGGAGCTCCTGTTCAAGATTTCTTTGACCGTGGAGAGTTTGGTTGGTGGATGCTCAATAACAGGCAGATAGTGCATTGCTGATTTGTCAAATTTCTTCTTCCTGTTCAGCAAACAGTGAAACGCGCTCCAACTAGGAATCGATGACAGAGAAACGGATGATATTTTGCACATACCATATGCCATCTCGAACTGGAGAGCGGTATGAAATGTCTGTGACGTTTCAGGATCATTCGCACAGTCTCACACGGATTCTGGGGGAGAGGGACCTCTCTTTTCCCTCAGAAAGTACTGCTCTATTTCCTTAATGGGCGGGTTCAATGAACGAATACCTTTTCTCAACGATTGTCTTTGCGTAGTCTCTGGCGATTCACGGACTTTAGCTTGGACCAATATACCGTTTGTGTAGTGAGTGTTGCCTGCTCCAGACCGAGTCTCCTCTCTGTAGTCAATGTTGTCCCACACAGAAATGCTAGGTACAGATTCAGCGAAACCTTTGGGTACTGGCTGTGAAGACAACTGCAATTCAGCGAGACTCGTCTCCAAGGCGATAACCGTATTCGCTGAAGCACAGTGACCCAATCTATTGACTAGGGATAGCAAACGCGCCGAACCAGTCAAATGGCAGATAGACATACCTAATGCGAGTGCTTTGGGAGTAAGTTTTTATTATTATTATTATTATTTTTTTTTTTTTTAACCCCGCGAAGCCAAGTAGACAATATCTTGACAAATGGCCAAAAGTTTAGATTCGCTTTCACGTGAAAGTGCCGAGCGTCGGATCGTCCACCGCTAAACCAACGCACCAGGATACGAAATTATACAGTTCGACAGGGACGAAGTTTCTCGCGCTATCGACGGTAAGATCAGCAGATGTCGGAGGCCAAGGGCAATCTATCGCGGACACATCCTGAAGTGACCCTTTAACAATCATAACTGCACTGTAAAGTTTGTACAATTCGTTACCGTCAGGGGCCCCGACTGAATGTCGACTCGCAGGCCGACTCTCGCTCTCGTCCTCACCTTCAGATACCTGAACAGTCGCAGCACTATCCCTTTCACTCGAATCAGCACTACTGGACTCCCATTGATCGAGCAACATGGTTTCCTTTCCCTCACAATAAATGATACCACTCCCATTCAGCTTAGAAGGTCGGAAACATTTGAGTACAGGGTAATTCCGCAGCAATTTACATTTTAAATATGATGTCCGAGCAAATGCTCCAATGTCTTTGGCCTTGAGCATTCGTACTAGGATACTCTGTAGTTTGGTCAGTCGCATCACTTTTCCTTCAGCAATTATCTTTTCCTCCACATACTTGTGGCAGAAATCTCTGGAGACAGCTAATGTTGTGTCTGAGGGTGTGGTGCTGGTACTTGCATCGGAGTATAACACCTGAAAAAATAGATGGTGTGGTATTAATTATCATGCAGATCCCTACAACAACTACATGAATGTAGGGGCAGGGAAAATTATGCTTTTGACAAGTGGGGTTTCCCCAAAATTAAAAAAAAATTAAGTGCCTATGTACTCTTGATGTGAAGCAAAATCATTAACTAGGGCTTATGTGATGACCAACCTTTGTGTAATCCTTGTAGCATGACCTGTGCTATCTTGCCTCTATTGCTACCATATCTCGATCTTGAATGTTGACTAATATTTCATCATCATTCAGAAGCTCTGCTGCCCGCAAAAGATTTCCTCCTGAAATAATGACATTTACAGTGCAGCATTGCAGACAATGAACAAATACACTTTTCAAGTTATTTTCCAGAATATAATTTTACAGAATTTTTCATTCAGATAAGCCACAAAATTTATCCTCTGTTTCACAGTCAGAAAAAAAATTATAAACACTAGTATGACAATATTACCTGATTCATATTCACTTGTAGCCAGTTTTAGACTGTCTGACCCATTTGTCAGTCTTACAAATTAGGCATTCGTATGGTAGAACATGAGGATTCCTTGAGGGTGGTTGTTCTGTAGTGCACCGCCTTGATTTTCGAACTGGTATATCAACATGATCATCTTCAGACTGCAGCAACTTTTTCTCACAGTGTTGGATTTTGGTCACATCGCAGTAGCTGTAAATGATAACATTCTTTTATTACCAGTCTGATAGGAGATACTAGAGTTGATGAAACTGTGCTCAGCCAGTGTTCCTGTATTCAGCCAAAATTTTTACGATGGGTGAAATTTTATTTTAACGATGAAATGGCCTAATAATACGACTCATAACTGTAGTATGATGTGATATCCCCTCACCGAGCACTGGTCCACTCGCTAGAATATTTGATGACAAGGACGTAAGGCTAAATAGTATCCATGACCTGTTCATCAATCACTATAAATTCAGGTATATGAGCAGTTTATACAGATTTCAATGAAGCAAATTGATCACAGCTATCATCAGCAAGAAAAGTTTGAACCTTTATTCACTCGACAATCATCGTAAATGCTGCTGTGCTCCCTGATGCTAATGTTTACCTCCTGTTTGTAGCAGTTCCGATGATAGCCAAACTCGTCAGTGGGGTCATTCAAAATGACTGCAGCGTTTTCAGCTGTAATATTGCGCTCGCTACCGGTGAGAACACTCCATCGTTTGGTGCACTCACTGAATTTTGCCCAAGAAACAGCTTGAATGTTGGAGTTATTTTGAAAGCCGAAAATGGAGTTATTTTGTCCTTTTCTGTCGTCAAAACGTGACATACGCAACGCCTCTCTATGGGCGCAGCCATCTTGGACCTGGCTTTGAGTGGAGCACACGTATAGCGAGCTGCACACCAAATGTACCTGATGCCGAGGTACCGAAATGTCTGCCTGGCGTCAGATAGCTGAACTAAGGCCCAAAGCGGAAAATTTAAACCCTGATTGTGGGCGAATGCGCAACTTTCGAGCCTGGGGACAAGTGGAATATTGTTCAGCTCATTGAAAACGTATAACCTTGTAAAAATCAGGTTGCTCCTAGAATGTTGTCACGAGAATGCACGATACAGATTTCAGGCGACGGTCTAAGAGGGCATAAAAGTGTTCTTTGTTCTCTAAGGTTTTTTTCTCAGTCATCATTATGTCGACATCAAAGAATGTCTTCTGGGGAGAAGCCATACAAGTGTTCTGTAGGCAAACCTTCCTTTGCCTACTCGTCATCTTTCAAACATCATCAAACTCAAAAAAAAAAAAAAAATTTCCCGGTGAATATTACTCCAAACTAATTACAATTGAAAGCTGTCTCGTCGTCAGACACGATCCTGAAAAAAGGAGTCGGAATAAAAATTTGAGAAAAACACCTCACAACTTGGTCCATGAAACCTGATATTTTACTGAAATGGAGGTGGATACTTTGAGTCCTGGGAGGAGTGTTCCACCTGAACCTGCAAGTGGAGATTCCAACCAGCCGGAGAGACCATACAAGTGTTTTGTGTGTCTGTGTGTTCGAAGGTTTTTTTTTTTTTGGCAGTTATCGAGTTTATATACGCACACGTTTTGCCACTAGTGAGAATCCGATCAAGTGAACTGGTTTTGAGTTTTGCGTATTTTCCACAAAATGCAAAACATTCGGTTGAGAAAATTATATTTTGCTGCCAACTCATGGATTTCTAAGGAGTAGTTCATAATGCTTGTGAGAATTGCTGTGGGGTGTGTTCCATTTTGTGCGGGTGATTAATTGTTTATTATATATTTTGGTGTCAGGAAGATTTTTGTGTGGATTGAACAGGATTATTTGTTTTGTTATTTTTTTAAATCATGATTTGATCTTGACTCTCTTTAAAATAGTTTTTTTGTTTTTCAAAGTAAAAATCCTCAAATATCTTTTCTGATCATGTCATCCTTTTGTGAGGAAGAATTGTATTTTGATGCGATTGGTGGTATATTTTTATCCACTGTGTTGTGTGAAGACAGAAAACACATTTCAGTCCCAAGACCAAATTTGTTTTTGTGTTGGTGGGGCGGGGGTGTTGGGAG
>BROF01004351.1:22573-50081 GCA_024346535.1 Eptatretus burgeri
TATATATTTGTATGAAAATATACATGTATCCCGCTCTAATTGACCCGGACCTGATCCCCGCTCTAATTGACCTGGGCTCCTTCGCAGACACGGTCTCCACGCGTGCGGCCGTGGACCGAGCCGCACGACCCTTGACAGGTGCCACAACACGGAGCATCCCTTCCCTCCAACGTTCAGTTTCCCGAAAGTCCGAGGCGGGGATCAGGGCTGCAGACAGGACCCAACGAGAGACCCGGCCAAGGTCGGGTCGAGGTCTTCCCAGCTCTCTCACACTCAAAACGAACGACCCCCAAAGAGTGTGACCACTCTACGACCTTCCACCTTTCTTTCACGACCAGCTGACGAACTGTCTCACTCCAACGCTCCTCACTCCAGGGTTGCTTCGTAATTTATAGATCTCCCTCAGCGGGGAGGGGCCTTGGTGAAGCTGACGTCACTGTCCGCCCTGATTGGACGGGGCTTCCATGGGTCCACCCTTTCTGGGCTGGGGGGTTTCGGACATATCGGGAAGCCCACCCGGTCCACGCGTGTCCGGACTCACCAAAAAGGTACTGCACAAAGAGTTTGCCTCGGAAGGCGAGAAGAAGGAACTGTGGTTCATAATGGAGGGGATATAAAGATTTATTAATCTAACTAAAAGCCATCGCAATGTACCCCCTTTTTGCTGCTCCCACTACACACAAAGAGGGGTTCCATCTACACATATACTTAATGGAATAACCGACTTGGGACACCTGTATGTTGTATGCATACGTACGCAACATGGCCAAAAGTATGCAGATACCCCTTATAATTAGTGGTTTCGGCTATTTCAGCCACACCCATTGCTGACAGGTGTATAAAATCAAGCACACAGCCATGTAATCTCCATATACAAACATTGACAGTGGAATGGGCCATACTGAAGAGCCCGGTGAGTTTCAACGGTGGCACATCATCGGATGCTACCTTTCCAACAAGTCAGTTCATCAAATTTCTGCACTGCTGGTGCTGCCCCGGTCAACTGCAAGTGCTGTTATTGTGAAGCGGAAATGTCAAGGAGCAACAACAGCTCAGCCGTGAAGTGGTAGGCCACACAAGCTCACAGAACGGGACCGCCATGTGCTGAAGCATATAGCGCGGAAAAATCGTCTGTCATCGGTTGTCCCACTCACTACCGAGTTCCAAACTGACCCTGGAAGCAACATCAGCACAAGCACTGTTCGTCGAGAGCTTCATGAAATGTGTTTCCATAGCTGAGCAGCCACAAACAAGCCGATGACCACCATGCGCAATGCCAAGCGTCGGTTGAAGTGGTGTAAAGCTCATAACCATTGGAATCTGGAGCAGTGGAAACGCATTCTCTGGAGTGATGAATCACGCTTCACCAACTGGCAGTCCGACGGGCGAATCTGGGTTTGGCGGATGCCAGGAGAACACTACCTGCCTGAATGTGTAGTGCCAAATGTATAGTTTGGTGGAGGAGCAATAATGGTCTGGGGCTGTTTTTCATGGTTCGGACTCGGTCTCTTAGTTCCAGTGAAAGAAAATCTTCACGCCACAACATACAATGACGTTCTCGACGATTCTGTGCTTCCAACTTTGTGGCAACAGTTTGGGGATGGCCCTTTCCTGTTTCAACATGACAATGCCCCCGTGCACAAAGCGAGGTCCGTACAGAAATGGTTTGTCGAGATCGGTGTGGAAGAACTTGACTGGCCTGGACAGGGCCCTGACCTCAACCCCATGGAACACCTTTGGGATTAATTGGAACATTGACTGCGAGCCAGACCGAATTGCCCAACTTCAGTGGCTGACACCTCACTAAGGCCAAAAAAAAAAAAATGTTGCATTGGCGTAACCCGCCCGACCCTAAAAATTCCGCCGACCCTACGTTTTTTTTTTGTTGTTTTGCTATCGTTTTCAAGTATCTTGTTGATTGCGATCGCAAAAACCCGGAAGTGTTTCGGACAGAACCCGCCGACAAAAAGGGTGGTACTCGAGCCGGGGGAGATTTTGGGAGGGGTTTATTAAATTTTTGGATTTATTATCCAAAAATTTTGGGGTTTATTAAGAAAAAATAAAAATAAAAAAAAAGATCCCGACCGACCTACCCTATTTTTCAGTGACCCGTTACGCCAATGCAACATTTTTTTTTTTGGCCTAATGCTCTTGTGGCTGAATGGAAGCAAATCCCTGCAGCAATGTTCTAACATGTCGTGAAAAACCTTCCCAGAAGAGTGAAGGCTGTTATAGCAGCAAAGGGGGGGGGGACTAACTCCATATTAATACCCATGATTTTGGAATGAGATGTTGGACGAGCAGTTGTCCACATTCGTGTGTGTGTTTGTGTTTGTGTGTTTGTGTTTGTGTGTTTGTGTTTGTGTGTGTGTGTTTGTGTGTGTGTTTGTGTGTGTGTTTGTGTGTGTGTTTGTGTTTGTGTGTGTGTTTGTGTGTGTGTTTGTGTTTGTGTTTGTGTGTGTGTGTTTGTGTGTGTGTGTTTGTGTGTGTGTTTGTGTGTGTGTTTGTGTGTGTGTGTGTGTGTGTGTGTGTGTGTGTGTGTGTGTGTGTGTGTGTGTGTGTGTGTGTGTGTGTGTGTGTGTGTGTGTGTTTTGTCTCGGGTGACTCGACAGTACAGTCTCGACCTCTGGCTCTGTCCTCCGCCGACGTTTTCAAGGAGGGCGGTAATTCAGAGTTTGGCCATAACTCACCTACTTTACATGAAGGACACCATGGGATCTTTAAAGTCCACCAACTTAATGCCGGCAGACGGGACTCCCGTTTAACGTCCACCCGAGGGATTCACACCCATTGATGCATACATAACCTTGCCTGCGAAACAGATCGGGACGACGGTTTAAAACTAGGTCTGGAACTACATTCATTACGCAATGTTCTCTTTCATGATAAATCGGCTGTTCATGCACATGCTGAGATTGCGGGACGTTGTGACAGGTTCCCGTCGGCTGTACAGCGTTGAATCCGATTCAACACGCACTTTAAACAGAGCATCGGTTGCCGTTGTTTTAAGGTGTATATCAAGTTGTTATTAAACTAGGATGGTTTCGCCAATCATCTTTTTATTAGTTTTTTTTTTGTTTCCAGTCAGAAAAATCAGCAATTCGCGGTGACATCGCTTGATAAAAGCGGATTTTAAATTGAAACCTGAGAGTGATTATTAATTTCTTTATCTTATCCAAAGTTTCTTGTGCCCTTTGAAACGGAAGTTCAGGCGCCCTTTCCGTGGGAGTTGAGTGGATTTCGGTGTTTTTTATTTATTTATTTATTTATTTTGGAGGGGGGGGGTGTTTCTGCATGCGTTCGCACGTACCGCCTCATCACGAACATGCGTGATACAGAAGTATAAAATCCGCTCTTTAACTGCACGTAAGTTTGAATCTGTGTGCCGTGCGGCAAAGCTTCTGGGAATACATTTTATGTTTTAATTCCTATTTTTTTATTGACGATTTGCTCCGGTGTTGTGTCCGTTTGCCGTTATCTTTTTATAAATACCGGACGATGTGACGGAATTCTCCGAGGGCCCGAAGTATGGAATTATTTATTTATTTAAATTAATTAATTTTGATGGATGACGTTTGGAGGACCAGGTCCAGGCCGTGACGTTTGGAGGACCAGGTCCAGGCCGTGACGTTTGGAGGACCAGTTCCAGGCCGTGACGTTTGGAGGACCAGTTCCAGGCCGTGACGTTTGGAGGACCAGGTCCAGGCCGTGACGTTTGGAGGACCAGGTCCAGGCCGTGACGTTTGGAGGACCAGGTCCAGGCCGTGACGTTTTGAGGACCAGGTCCAGGCCGTGACGTTTTGAGGACCAGGTCCAGGCCGTGACGTTTTGAGGACCAGGTCCAGGCCGTGACGTTTTGAGGACCAGGTCCAGGCCGGGACGTTTTGGAGGACCAGGTCGTGACGTTTTGACGACCGAGGAAGCCCTCCTGAGCCTGGAGTCGATTTGTTGTTCAGTTGAGGAGGTTTCGGTGATGATCTGCTTCTTTCATCAAGTTGCTCTGATTTTTAACGGGACAATGTCCACAGCTTCTCGGTTTGTATGTGCTCTAAATTGGATCTCTTCGTTATTTGGGTCAACATGACTGGGTACTGACTGACACCTTATTTAGCAATGCTGTCATTTCCTCTTCATTGTGTCTGCACAGAGGGTAGACCGTCGCGTTGTAAGATTGATTCCAGGGCGAGCGAAACCAAACTATGAGCGTTTGAAGGAGACACGACTTTAAACATTGGAAAGGAGGTGATTGCGAGGGGATCTGATTGAGATGTTTAAGATGATTAGGGGTCCCGTTGGTCCGTTGGACCAAATTTTCAGTGGTCTTCATGGCCTTGTGCGTTTTTTTTTTGCGAATCTGTACAAAATTTGTTTTCCCATCCAAGAAGCATCGTGCTATATATCGTTTTTTAGCCCCATCTCTCAATGGTGAAGAATCACTGAAGAAATTAAATAATTATCGTATCCAGAGTCTGATTCGGATCTTCACCGAAATTGAACCAATTTGTCCTTGCCACCCACCCAACATGTCCACCAAGTTTCATCTGAATCCATCCACAACTTTTTGAGATATCATGCTATGTATCATTTTTGGTCCCATCTCAATGGTGAAGAATCACTTAAAATTAAATAATTATCGTATCCAGAGTCAGATTCGGATCTTCACCAAAATGGAATCAATTGTTCCTTGTCACCCACCCAACATGTCCACCAAGTTTCATCTGAATCCGTCCACAACTTTTTGAGATATCCTGTGATATATCATTTTGGCTCAATCTCTCAATAGTGAAGAATTGCTTCAAAATTCTAGTAGTCGGATCCGGATCTTCACCATAATCTAATCGGTTCGGCCTTGTCATACAACAAACCTGCCCACCAAATTTCATCCGGATCCATCCACAAGTTTGACGTATCCTATACAGAAAGGGGTGAAAACATAACCTCCTTCACCTTCGGTAGCAGAGGTGATAATTTGAGGTCTTTTGGGGTCTTGGTAGTCTTAAGGGTCTTGAAGGGTCTTCAAAGGTCGAAGGGATTTTGGCAGTCTAAAGGGTGAAAAGGTACATTCCAGTCGTACGTACTGTCATCGCCAAAAATATTGGCACCCTTGCATTTTTTACAAATAATGCACCATTTCTTCCAGAAAAATTGTTGAAATGAAAAAATCTTTTGGTGTCCACATATGTATTTCTTTGCTTTGCAGTGGAACAAAACAAAAAAAAAATGCTGAAAAAATTACTAAACCCTAAAATGGCCCCAACTATATTATTGGCACTTTTTAGAAGTTGTTTGAAATAATTAGATTTCAAGCAGGTGATGCTTCTTTACTTTGGAATTGACTTCACCTGTTTTGAGTTGGAGTTGCCTGCAATATAAAAACTGCTCATTCGACCAGTTTGAATAGAGAAAAAGAGTCATCCTGCTGTTTTGTGTCACTGTGTGTACCACAATGAGCATGCAGAAAAATATGAAAACCAGAGAATTGTCTTAGGAGGTCAGACACAATATTGCAGCCAATCATGGACAATCTCAAGGCTGCAAGTCCATCGCTAGAGACCTTGATGTCCCTGTGTCCACTGTGTACAATGTTATCAGGATGTTTAAGGCCCATGGCACTGCAGCCAACCTCCCTGGATGTGGCCACAAGAAAAAACTTGATCGAAGATTGCAGCAAAGGATTGTTCGAATGGTGGAGAAAACACCTCGATCAACTGCCAAACAGATTCAACCTGATCTTTACACACAAGGTACAACGGTTTCAACTCGCACCATCCGTCACCAACTCGACCAAAGGGGGTTCTGTGGTAGGAGACCCAGGAGGAGCCCACTGCTGAGAGAGAGACCAAGAGACAGAGACATGCAAGAGACAGAGACACATATAAGAGACAGAGATATGCAAGAGACAGAGACACATATAAGAGACAGAGACATGCAAGAGACACATATAAGAGACAGAGACATGCAAGAGACACATATAAGAGACAGAGACATGCAAGAGACACATATAAGAGACAGAGACATGCAAGAGACACATATAAGAGACAGACACATGTAAGAGACACAGACATGTAAGAGACACAGACATGTAAGAGACACAGACATGTAAGAGACACAGACATGTAAGAGACACAGACATGTAAGAGACACAGACATGTAAGAGACACAGACATGTAAGAGACAGACATGTAAGAGACAGACATGTAAGAGACAGACATGTAAGAGACAGACATGTAAGAGACAGACATGTAAGAGACACATGTAAGAGACAGAGACATGTAAGAGACACATGTAAGAGACAGAGACATGTAAGAGACACATATAAGAGACATAAGAAAGCCTGACTGGAGTTTGCCAAAACACTCCTGAACAAGCCAAAATCCTTCTGAGAGAATGTCCTGTGGACAGTTCAGACCAAATTAGAGCTTTTTGGTAATGCACATCATCTCTATGTTTATAGAAAACAAAATGAAGCCTTGAAAGAAAAGAACACCTTCCCCATAGTCAAATATGGAGGACATTCAGTGATGTTTTGGAGTTGCTGTGCTGCCTCTGGCACTGGGTGCCTTGAATGTGTGCATGGTATCATGAAATCAGGAGATTACCAAGGCATTTTGGAGGACAATGTTCAACCCGTGTCAGAAAGCTGGATCTCCGTCGAAGATCATGGGTCTTGCAGCAGGACAATGACCCCAAATGCATGTCAAAAAATGCTGGACTGTTTTACAGTGGCCAGCATATTGAGTCAAGATCTAAATCTCATTGAACACCTGTGGGGAGATCTGAAAGCAGCAGTTGGGAGAAGGCACCCTTCAAATTTGGGAGAACTGGAGCAGCTTGCCCAAGAAGAGTGGGACAAACTACCAGTAGAGAGGTGAAGGAAGCTCATTCATGGCTATAGGAAGTGCTTGACTGCAGTTATTTTGTCCAAATGCTGTGCTCCCAAATATTAAGTCGAGGGTGCCAATAATTTTGTGAATGCCATTTCTTTTTATTTTATGATTTAAAAGGAAGAATCAAAAACAAAGGTTCTGTAATGTTAACAGTGTAATAATGAATTGTGGAGACCAAATACTTTTGTCAATTTCAACTTATTTTTCGAGAAAATTGTGAGCTATTTGAAAAAAAGCGCAAGGGTGCCAATATTTTTGGCCATGACAGTAGGTAATTAACAGACACAAAAAGCCTGACACATGCACACACCTCATCCATTTATGACAGAGACAGCAGCAGATTTGTTGTGTCTTCATCCAAATTTCCTGTGTTGGAAGGCAAAAAAACAAACAAATGGAATCCTTGTTTAAGACTTTTGCAATAATACAATTTGAGTCTATTCTGCGGTCGTTATCCATTGCATGAAAGACTGATTTTGATTCATTTCATTAAATATAAAAAAAAATTGCCCGTACTGTATTAAATTGCAGAGCTAATCATTGTACTCCGTGCAGATGACTGTTCCTCTTTGTGGTCAAACAGCTTCGGCAGGGGTTAGTCAGTGCTTTCTGGAGATGTTGTTTGGAATCGCTCCCAATTTTTTATTTCCAACATGAAGATTTGTGATATTGGACTGAGCATTAACAAAACGACAAATGTATTTTGTCGTCGTAATTTCCAGGGGGAAACACCTTTAATGGTGAAATGAAAATATTACTTAATATCTCAAAATCGCACAGGCAAGTCTGATGCATTATGTTCGGGTGGAAACAGAGAGGGTTTGTAAAGAAGGTTGGTGTACCTTTGTGGTGGAAAACCGGAATTTGTGTTTAAAGATACTAGTATTTGATAAGACCTAACTTTGCAACAGTGTTATTGAGTTTTAGAAATTTTTTTGTTATCGCACTCGAAAATGATTTGTGAAGCACTGTACAGTTGGATATTTCACGAAAAAAATTTTTTTTTAAAGTGTTCTTTATTGTCTCAGTTGAGCAGAATAGCTATTGTGATGCTCACTGATTTACTTTAAAAAGTTTATAATGAAACTGTAACTTTATTCTGCAGACAGGTTTTTGTCACATTGTTCGTTCTCGGTTGGTAACAGCACTTGTATTTGTTGGAAGGAGGAGGTACAAGCAGTTTTTTTTTGTTTTTTTTTTCAAACAGTTAGACCTTCCACAGCGAGTCTGGCTGGGACTGTAGTTTTGTCAGTAGGTCATTTATGTACTGGTAGGTACATGCATGTACGTATTGTCTCTGTCGTCAGTGAGTGTTGCCTCCCACCATGTACTCAGATGACCATACTCAACAAGATGGTATCCACACTTTGAGCCATGGAGCCAGTTGTGGCCTGGATTCCAATTAGTTGGAGTAAACGGCCGTTTATTTCAACAAGTGACACTTGACTTGTCACAATGTTGGTGATTTTTTTTTTTCTTTTTAATGAACCGTTTACAAATAAAATTCTGTGCAGTTAATGAATCGTTTTGAGTTCCGATTAAAATCTGTCCATACATGAATTTTCATGCTTTATACCAGTTACCTTAAACTATCCTTAACCAAGTATATACACACAAGTTGTGCTCGGCCGATTTAGAAAATTTGACGATAACCAATTACTTATTATTATTATTATTATTATTATTATTATTATTATTATTAACCATTTTTTAAATATTATTTAAAAATTCAATGAATTTTTGAATTTAAAATTCAAAAATTAAAAAATTTTATTTAAAAATATTTTCCTATTAAAAAAGAAAAAAAGACTGATACCGATAGCGATTTATAAAGTGATAATATTGTGCACACATCAAGTGGATATCATACCGGATCGGTGCCGTGCCCACAATTGTTATTGAGTGGCTGTGAATTGATGGTTTTTAAATTGGGTTAATTTGAAAATGATTCCAAATAATGCTGAACTTCGGCATCGAGCAGTGAAACGTTCAAGCCAATACCCAGGGTCCAGAAATGCAATGTGCACGTATAACATACTTAAAAGTTAACGTCATACAAGGGGGCTGTTAAAGACTGCATGTGAAATGTGCTCCTTTTGCTCGGGGGCCCAGAATACTGCCGGTCTGCCTCTGAGATGTGAAAAAATAAATTTAAATTGCCCTGATGCACTCAGGTATGCCTGAAACGTATGACGTTAAGACGTACTCGGCCAGTAAGGAGGTACAGTAGGTTTCAACTTTTAACTTCATTCGGCAGCATACGAGTGACCGCATCAGCCGTCACTCATCTGTGTGCCAAGTTTGAACACCGTTGGTAAATGGTGGAGGATGTATGAAATATCAAGTTAAATTTTTTTTTTTAAGAACTAAAATGTCCACCAGTTGGACTATCTTGGATCTGAGCTCAGAAAAAGAAAGACGTGCATATGTAAGCCATTATTCATTATCTGTGCGCCAAGTTTAAACAACATAGGTAAATGCAGGTCCGAGAAATGGTTGAGGACGTGTTTGACACTTTTTTTTTTTTTTAATCAAAATGGCCACCAGTTGGCGATCTTTGATCACATCGCAAAACAGTGATGCGCATATCTGCACCATCATGCGTTGTCTGTGCAAAGTACGAATATAAATCGGAACATGCATGTCTGAGATATGGTTGCAGACACGCACATATGGACACGAAAATCGAGACCAAATCCAAAAGCTCCCATTTCAGACCAAGTCCAATGGGGGCTAATAATGTTTGTACACATCTTCTTGAAACTTCAATATATATATTTTTTTAATTTTATTTTATTGAAATTTGTCCTAAACAAGAGTGAAAGCTACACAAGGTTTTTGGGTTGTATCCAGTTCTGTAATTGCACTGTTGTGTGTGTCTGGGTGGTGCTGAAGTGTTGTACACCAGATGGCGATCTCCTCTAGTTAAACTGAGGCGGTCTCTTTTTGGTTGGGTGCCAGGACTGTCCTGGCCCTAAGAGATGGGGGCAGGCCAGGCATGTGCCTGGGGGATATCGAAACAGTGGAAAGTGGATGCAGCGACGCGCTGTGTTGCGTGCTCCCAATGTATGTATGTAATCGGCACTCGCACTGACTCCACTTGGCCGATACTGATTATCAAAAAAAAGCTGAAATCTGTCTGTGCCAATTTCTGATAATATTGGCCCAACAGTTCACCAAAATCAGTCAGCGCAATTTTCGAAATGTGAAACCAGGGCAGCAGTTGCAGTATGTGGTCGTGTGGAGACATCTCAAGTATATGCCAATTGACTTGAATGTAAAGTGAGCAAGACAGGCAGTTCAGAAGAAACAAGAAAAAGAGCAATCAGAGATTGCAGACCCTCACCAGGACTTGTTTTGTGTGGTGTTTGTGTACTAGTACTGGTGTGTTGCATAATTAATGAGACATAATTAGAACTGGCAGTGATGACCGGATACCAAAACATCCCGCTTTTATGCATCCCCACTTTGGACACCTGACCCTGAGGCATACTATTTTTTATTATTATTCAGTTGAATTTAGAATGGGATTAAAATACATTCAATTTAAATGAAATTGAAGACCAAATAGGAACAGTCCTGCATTGGCGTAATCAGAAGGAACCCAAACAAGCAAAAAGAAAAGATGAAGTCATCAGGAAGAACCTGGATGAGCATTCACATTTCAGCTGCGGCGACTCTACCCTCAAACCCATCCAGGCACAACCAAGTGAGCCTTATTAAATAAATAAATAAACAAACAAGCAAACAAATAAAACAAAACAAAACCAAAAAGAACCCATATTAAAAAAATATATCTATAATATATATATATATATATATATATATATATATATATATATATATATATATATATATATATATTGTTGCGAATTCGCGCCCGCCGGCGTGCGAACGGCCACGTGACTCGAATCGCGGCACGTCGCCCACCGGACGGACAATTCCGTCGTGACCCTCTCGGACTAATGCCGGGAGCTAGTCACGGGTGGGACTTTCGGCCTCACCACGATCGTGCCAATCGGCCACCCGCGTGGGATAGGTTTGTTCGCCAAACTCGACCTACCGAAGTACCCACGCGGATGGTGGACCGGGCGATTGCACCTCGCCGCAGGTCGACTCCGGACACGGGCCGCTTAAGCGATCCGTTCCGTGCTATCGGGATAACCGAGTGGTGTTATCGTCGGCCTCGACGGTTCCGATTAATTATCGGGCGTATTAAGCTCACGACGAACCGTGAAGCAAGATGGAGATTCAATTGAAGAAAAGACGAAGCGAAACGGGAAAACAGTTCAACATAATGCACATTTATTCCGCGGCACACAGAGAGCACACATATACAGCCAAACAGAATGCACATATATCAAATGCAACAAAAGAAACGACGCAGAGATACTACCGACTAAGACCGACACACGGCGACACTTAAACAGTTTTACTTTACCAGACTGGCGCCGACACACATTTACTCAAAAGGAAAGAAGCCACCCTCACAGGCAAGGGGGCAGACGCGCCCGTAGGCCAATGTGTGCGCGGGACCTGAAGGAGCGGTCAGGTCCGCGAGACCGGGGGGGTCCTACCCGCGTCCTCGTGACGAGCCGCAAATGTGGCTGCGCGGCGGTGCCCTGACTTCGTGCTCCTTCGCGGGTTTCGTTGGCACCGCTTGGAGTGGGGTGGGAATGGGGCCCCCTTTTTGCACTATCTCAGCGTGGGGGAAAGGGGGGGGGATTGTTGATGCCCTGGGGGAAGGAGAATGGTTGGCTGGCTTGGGTCCCACGACGAGCGATCCCACCGCGACCTCGTCGCCGACTGTCGTCTTCCCTGCCTCGGACCCGAGCTCCTTGGACTCTTTACCCCAATTCTCCTCAGCCGACTGCAGAAAACCACCTTGACGCCTTCGCCTCCCGACTCCACTCCACTCTCCAACCCGACTTGACTGCCTCGCAACAACTCCAACGAAAAACGAACTCTCTGCGCAACAACAACTCTTCTCTTTCGCCTCGCGCTCGCCATTTTATAGACCGGCAGGAGAAAACAATATGCAAATTTCCGGATCAGGATCTCCTCGAGGGCGGAGCCACGCTCGCCGATTGGACGGAGGAAAAGGGGCGTGAATCTCCCCTGATCCTAGAATTTGCATATCTCGATTCCAGACAGACGCGCCTGGAGGCGGGGCCAAGCCGCCCCGCGCTTCCTAATTGAACGGATCGGAAGTGGGCGTGTAGCGTTCCTGATCCGAATTCTCCTCGGAAAGGCCGCTATTTGCACTCGCGGCTCGGCGCGTATCTTGTACGAGCCCAAGACAGCCCGACGCTCGGTGCTCACAGGTGGTGCGGGAATGGCCGTAGAAGGAGGGAGGCGAAGGTGGTGGAGGGTTTCCGGCGGTGCCCGATGGCCATGGTGCCGTTTGGAATGGCGGTGATGCAATGTTTGCGGGAGCGAGTTGTGAAGGTAAAGGTCGTGGCTGTTGGCGTTGTTGTTGTTGTTGTTGTCTGACGGTTGGAGCATGGTTGGTTCAAAATAAAGATAGAACAGAAAAACGGCTATTTTAAAGCATCGCAGCCCGAATGAATCACATAAATTCCCTCTAAACAACGGGTTTGGGGCTAACTACACATGTACTTAAAAGTTATCTCACCTACGGGTCCTGAATGGTGGTTTGCGAATTTCCACAGCCGTAACAAAATATATATATATATATATATATATATATATATATATATATATATATATATATATATATATATATATGTATTCTGGCTGCCAGACCATGCTTCCGATCAAGTTGAAATTTATAAAACTAGTACGTGCCCATAAAAAAATAAAAAAAATATTCCAACCGAGAGCAACGAACAACAACCACACAGGCCGTTTCTTCGCTCTCGTGTGCCCGTACGTGCGTGGCGTGGAAGTTCGCATATCACAGTTACAATGATTCGCAATTTAGGTTTTAATGGCCAATTATTCAATTGGAGCCAACGTATTTTGCCTTTTCGCAATGTCATCGCAAGGAAAAACAAAAAGAGAAGAGAAGAGAGAGAAAAAAAATTACTTCCTGGTTCGGAGCATACCAGCACTCTGATGTTACCGAAATTTATGCACCGTTTTGTTTGAAAACGATCATAACTTGCGGCATTGTGTTTTTCTATAAATGCGCATAAGAAATCGAGAAATTATTAGAATACACGAAGTCATCACTCTCCGGAAGTCCGTACGTTGTAACCCGTAATGGGGAATGCGGCTAAGCTTACCTTCCCCATCGGCCACGCCCACGCAACGTGTCTTGTCACTGGTTTGATAAATAAATGGCCAGAACTTGGGAAGCACTTGTCCGATTAATATCAAACCTTGAAAAGGCACATCCTCAGGGCCCCAGCAATATAACTGGCAAGTTTCAATTCGATCGGACCAGCGGTTGTCGAGAAACATTGATCACACACAGACACAGACATTGCTGGAATTATAGATTGATGTATTCCCCATCAATGCGAGATCATAATTGTGAAGTTTCACATTAATTTGATGAAGCGGTTCCAGAGAAAACATTTAATATTTTCTTCAATCCAACATGGCTGCCAAACCATCTGACCTATCAAGTATTCCTTGACAAACTTGTTTACCCAACGCTTGCGGAATATTTATGTGAAGTTTCCCCTCGATCTGCCTCGCTGTTCTGGAGATTTTTTATAGGTTTTAGGGTAAATACAATATGGCTGCTAAATCATGTGACCCTATGGCGTGTGTGACCCTTTTGTTGCTTGTGGATGGGCAGTCATACGTGTAAAGTTTCGCCTTGATCTATTCAGCCACTTCGGAGATTTTTTAACTTTTATTTTATTTAAAAACAATGTGGCTGCTGAATCAAGTGACTGATTATGTCATCAAATGTATTTCTGTGGATTTTTTTTTTGTATATACTGTCGAGGCTCGTATGAGAGCTCGCACACAATGTACAAGGGGATCAAGAGACAAGAAAGGGGAGGGGGGGCAGGATGGGAAGAAAATAGCAGTGTTGAACAGATATGAGATCTGTGGAAGTGAGAGGGACTGGGTGGTGTACACAGGGTAAACAAGATGGACACTACAGGGAATTTGAAGGAGGTGGGTTTGGGGTAGATTAGTGGGGTGAGACAAGATTTTTGTTTTGGATGGGGGAAGATGAGAGATGGTGGTAAACAGCTGTTTTTGAAGACCTGGGTGGAAGAGTGGGTTTGAACAGTGTGTGGGAGTTTGTTCCAAAGGTGGGTTCCCTTGACCCTCCAAAATTTTCTTCCTGATCAGATGTAGCATTCTACATATATGCAATTATGACATCATAACAAAGGCACCTATGATGTCATAAAAAAAATCACACATTCCCCATGAGGAATACTTGCCATGTGCCAAGTTTCAATTTCTTCCTTGGTGTGGTTTCAGGGATAGAGGTCCAAAGTTTTTCCATTTTGGTGAAAATTTAATTTCGATCTGACCGGTTGCAGAGAAAAACATGAAAGTTCTGTGCGGACAAACAAACAAACACGAAGACGTCATGCAGAGCACGATACTTGCAAAATCCATAAAACAAATTTGACCTAAAAATAATTGGTGGTTGAATTCAGTGTCGTGACTTGCAAATCCTCTTCAAATTTCAAGTCAATCGGATGAAAATTGAGGATTTTAGAAATCTCACCTAAGTTGCTGACCTTTGGCCTATGGTGACCTTTTGTCCTCAAAAACAATAGGCTTCTTCCTTTTGACAAATTCTACCATGTGGTGAAGTTTCGTGAAGATCGGGTTAAAATTGTGACCTGTAGGCGATAAACAGACAGACAGACAGACACAGACAGACAGATGGACCCAAATGCAATACCCTCTCCTTTGGCAAGGGAAAAAAACCAGAAGGCAAGTGCCATCAGTGGAGATGGCAAAAACGTCGAGCGTGACTAAGTGCTCCCACCCGATATCAAACGGAAGCGAGTCCCCGGACTCGAGCTGTTTCCCCGGACTCGCTTCCATTTGAGATTTCAACCTCATGATTGGAGTCGACTGGGGTGCTGTTAGAAAGGATGGTGGGTGGTGCCAACTCCTGAGACAGACATAACGAAGCGTTGCCAGGTTTTAGAAGATGGAGACAAGTTTCAATGTTCAATCTTGAGGTTGGCCAGATGTTGTTTTTCTGACCCTCCTGAGAGTGGAGACACACTTGATGCGGACTTTGTGGAATGATCTGAGGTTGCCTTCTGTCGGATTTGCCTTCCAGGAAGAGCAGGTGAAGGGGCCAGATGAGAGGAGGGTGGGATGATGGTCAAGATGATCTAAATATCATGTACCCATCCTGTTCTGTTCCCATCTTGTCATGACCTCCCACTTTCTACTGAACTCTGTCCTCACCCAATGAAGTGGAGAAGGATATGCCTGGCCTTCACCCTGCTGTTGCCAATGTACACGTATTGTAACAGTGCCCACGTTATCATATCCTGCTCTGCCGTCTTTGCTTCCACGCTATCTGCTCTATTTAATCTGTCCTCCTCTGTTCTCCTCCCCTTTGCAAGGAAGTCTGTGAAAAGCAGACCCAACCAATGATTGTCCAGTGTGCTTGCTTATAATTACAGATTACATCATGAAATCCATAATTATTGCTTCGGATTATCTGATATTAATGAGTTACCAACTGACGGGTACTTTTCCTGATTTCATTCAATCTTTCTGCCCATCTTTTTGGATTCTGTCCTGCTCACCCAACTCTGGACATATTTCTTCTCTTCAATTAATGGTTGAGGCTATCGATCTCAAACGAGGTTAGGACCATTTTCCTCGACATATCGTCATCATGAGGCAGTCTGGGATCCTGCATCGCTTGCCAAACTCTCCAACTGTGGTGTCAAAATCATTTCCTCCACTCGGGCAGTCAACGTGTTGCCATCAATGGAACCCTCTCCTCTCGCACAGTGGAGGCTGGAGTTTACCAAAGCAATGCTTCGGCCCATTCTTGTTCCTCATCGATAAAAACAACACTTCCAATAATGCTCTGGAAAACCCTATTTTTCTTTTTTTTGCAGATTACTTCATATTGTTACCCTACGCTCATGGAGCAAAGAGCAGGGTTAAGCGATCGGTAGCGTACGTATGTCGTACGTCGTACGTGTCTGCATTTTATTGAGCATACATCGAAAACCGTTCAGTGGAGGAAATTGAAACTTTACCACATGTTACATGACCATGTAATATAGCGGGTCACTCTTTTGAGGTCAACATAAGCCAAAGGTCAACATGGCCGATTTTCTAAAATCCTCAATTTACATCAGATTGACTTGAAATTTGAACAGAATTTTTGTATCGCCTCACTGAATTCAACCACCATTTTTTATTTATTTTTATTTTTTTATTTTTTTTAACGGTCAACTTAGGCCAAATTGCTAAAATTGTCAATTTTTATCTGATTGACTTGAAATTTGAACAGGATATTCATAAAAATGACCATCATGCATCACGTGGTCTGACAGCCATATTGGATAAAAGGGAAAATCTTAGAAAATATTCAGAGGAGAAACTGCTTAACCATTCGATGCAAAATTTAACTAACCGATCAACTACCCAGAGGAAATATGGTTTTATAAAGATGACATCATCAGTCATGTGGATTGGCAGCCATATTGGATGAAAGAAAAAAGTAAAAAAACAAAACAAGTTGGCTCACACCAAGTCCTCAGGACTATGTGGGGTATGTATTCTATGAATACCATCTAGTTTTGTACAGTATCCCTCCCTCTTCTCAGCAGACAGCAGGTGTATCATGACCTATGTGGAAATTATTAGATGGACTCTGGTCTGATGCACACACACACATTCAGAAAGTATTCACACCCCTTGACTTTTTCACATTTTATTGTGTTGAAGCCTCAATTAAAAATGGATTCAATTTATATATTTTGTCACCAATCTAGCCAAAATACTCCATAATGACAGTCAAAAACATGTTTTTCAAAAATTTTCAAATTAATTAAACATGAAAAGCTGAAATGTTTTTTTGAGTCAATAAGTATTCAACCCGTTTGCTTCGACACTCCAAATTGAGCTCGGGTGCATCCAATTTCCTTCGATTGTCCTTGAGATGTCTGCACAAGTTGATGAGGCCAATTCTATTTATTACCAACGAAGGTGAAGGAGGTTATGTTTTCACCCCTTTCTGTCTGTCTGTCTTTGTGTACAAGATATCTCAAAAAGTTGTGGACAGATTCGGATGAAACTTGGTGGACAGGTTGGGTGTGTGATAAGGAAGAAGCAATTCGAATTTGGTGAAGATCCGGATCCGACGACTCTAATTTTTTAAAGGGATTCCTCAGCATTGAGATCAGGCTAAAAACGATATATAGCACGATATCTCAAAAAGTTGTGGACAGATTCGGACGAAACTTGGTGGACACTTTGGGTGTTTGACGAAGAAGAATTAGTTTAATTTTTAGTGAAGATCTGAATCCAGATCCGGTTACGAGAATTATTTTATTTATAAAGTGATTCTTCACCATTGATGGAACCAAAAACGATATGGTACTGTATAGCATGATATTTCAAAAATATATTGGGTCCGATATGTTCTCGTGGATCAAGCATTACATGGCGGAGGTGTGCACTATACCAAGTGCCCTTCTAGTTGGACATGATTTAGAAAGAAACACACCTTTCTTTTTAAGGTCTCACAGTTGACGGTGTACTTCAGAGTAAAAACTCTTCCATTAAGTCAAAGGAACTGTCCGTACAAGTCAGTGATGGAATTGTGAGGAGGAATAGATTTGTGGAAAGGGAATAAACCAATTTCTGGAGTGTTGAAAGTTCCCAAGAGCAGTGAACTCCATCATTAGGAAATTGGTAGAATATGGTACTACCCAGACTCTTCCTAGAGCTGGCAGTCCGACCAAACTGAGCAACCGGGAAAGAAGGACCTTGGTCAGGGAGGTGACCAATTACCTCATGACCACTCTAACAGAACAGAGTTCCTTGGCTGAGATGGGAGAACCTGCTGGAAGGACAACAGTCTCTCAAGCTCTTCAAAAATCCTAGTTTTATAGGAGAGTGGCCAGATGGAAGCCACTCCTGAGAAAAACGCACATGACAGCACACTTAGAGTTTGCAAAAAGGCACGTGAAAGACTGAGAGCGCGAGGCAAGATATTCTGTGGTCTGAATGGATGAACATTTAATTATTTGGCCTAACTGCAAAGCGATACGTCAAATGGGTGAAGAGCTGTGCTCAGTTTCCACCAAACACCATCCCTACTGTTGCGTACGGTGGTATGAGCATCATGCTATGGGGATGCTTTTCAGTGGCAGTCACTGGGAGACTTATGGGGATAGAGGGAACAATGAATGGAGTTCCTGCTTTAGAGTGCAAAAGACCTCAGAACGAGGCGAGGATTGACGTTCCAACAGGACAATGACCCCAAGCATACAGCCAAAGTAACACTGGAATGACTTCATAACAAGAACGTGAAAATCCTTGAGTGGCCCAGCCAAAGCCCAGACTTGAATCCCATTGAGAATCTGTGGAAAGCTGAAGATCGCTGTTCACTGATGCTCCTCATCCAACTTGACAGAGCTTGAGCAAATCTGCGAGGAAGAATGGGAGGAAGTCCCAAATTGAGATGTGCAAATCTGATAGACATACCCAAGAAGCCTCGGAGCTGCAATCACTGTCAAAGGCGCTTCTACAAATTATTGACTCGGGGTTGAATATTTATTGACGCAAGACATTTCAGTTTTCGTTCTTTAATTCATTTGTAAAAACTTGTATAAAAAAATTCTTTCCCTTTGTCCTTATGGGGTATTTTGTGTGGATTGGTGACAAAAAGTTGAAATTTAATCCATTTTAAATTCAGGCTGTAACACAGCAAAATGTGAAAAAGTCAAGTGGCGCGAATACTTTCTCAAGGCACTGTAAATGGAACATCCTTGACACCTGGAAAATCTCAGTATTGCTCTGGAAGGATCTCACCCTATTACTCGACTCTGCGGTGTAATAGTTGAAGCATCTGCTGAGTTTGGTAGGTTAGTTGTGGAACGCCATGCTGAGTCATACCAACAGACATTAAAAAAAAGTATGTGCTGCTGCCGCCGTTCAGAGCATGGACAATCCCATAGGTTGGCATCCAAGGTGAGGAGGAAATTGCTCCTTAGGAAATAGCCTGTTGAGTGTGGTGAGAAAAGTGGCACCATTTCTCTGATAGTGCTGGTACCCAGAGTACCCCGCCAAGTGCGTGTGCATATGCATGTTTTTTTTTAGTTTTTGTTAAAGATGTGAGCCCATTTCTTCGAGGTTAAATCACATTTACTTTGAAGTGTTCATATGACATCTCTATGCTGCCTTTTATAGCAATCTGCTCAACGTGATTATCTTGTAGCTGATGTTTTCCTTTTTGAAAAGATTAACGAGACTTGATGGTAGCTTATATTCATGGCTGCACAAAGGATGCTCCTTAACCATCGATTTGCCGCTCTTCCCTGGAGCCTTTTGCACACAGCATGCTATTTTCAGACTTTATGACTGATGTATGAAGGCTTATGGATGGCCACTGAAGCAGACAAAAGTGTAGAAGGCTCCTGCAAGCCTCGTTCTGCCCAGCTGTGATGAATATTGGCTGTGATTTTGTGTTTCTGATATTTCAGCTGTTTGTGCCACCCCTGTATTCTTGCTGTTGCTTGTCTCTGTAACTGCTTACAGAGAAGCTTCATCTAACATCGTTCACCTATGCTATGTGCCTCATCAATGCTGCATTTCCTCTTCGTCTGCACCCCAGGCCCTTTCAAATATGTGTCTGAGCTGTGAAGCACCCTCACCACTTCTTAATTTCTCCTTCTTTCCCCTTAATCCTTCCTCCTTTTCCCTTCTATTATTATTATTATTATTATTATTATTATTATTATTATTATTCTTTTGGCCTTGTCCTGTGTATTTTGGTGTTCTCAGTTTCTTATTTGTACAGATTATCCCCATGCTTAAAAAAAAAAAAACGAAAAATGTGTGGGGGGTGGATATTGTAATCTGCTCCATCTGTCTGTCCATCCATCCGTCCGTCCCTCATATTATTTCCTCCTAAACATAAATTTGGTTGTGCAGAAATTCACTGAATGTAGTTGTGACCATCACATGGAAATGTGTTTGAGCCATATCATTTTTGGCCCCATTCCTTGAGACGGGGTCAAAAAGTCTACTCCCAAAAATTGCAATTGCGCCCATTTTAAAAACATTTTTCAATGAAACTTTGTTTACGCAATTAAAATTGTGGGACCTATGAAACATTTAACGATTTTTATTTTATTTTTTGGATTTGACCCCCAGTTCATGTTTTGAACTGACTTTGGGTGAATGTTCAAAACTGGATTTTTTTTTTTTTTATTATCTTGCCAAAACGAAGTTTTTGCAAGATATGTTAGTCAGCTTGTGTTTTTTTTAATTTTTTTATTGTCTGTAATCACGTATAAAAAATTCTGCAGAGCACAGTTATCATTGGAAATTTTTGTAACTGCAAATCAGAGGCCTATAGAGGTCCCTTTCAGTGCACAAAATTTTGAAGTTTAAGGTCAAAGGTCAAGGTCACTTTGTCGCAAATCAGGGGAGTCGACGAAACCCTTATTTTTTGAGTAATTTTGATCGGATCGTCTTCAAACTTCATGGGAATTTAGTTCATGGTCTGGCGCTCAGCTGATTAATTTTTGGTGGCGATTGGCCTTGACCTTCATGGTTAGCGCCTAAGGTCAAACATATTTGACCCCAAGGTCAAATTTTCAAGTTTTAGGAATTTCATATCGTGTAGTACCTCAAATTGAACACCAAGATGAGTGCTTTCCAGATATGTCAAGCTTGAGACATTATGACGTCATTTGGTGACGTTATGAGGCAAAAGCATATTTTTCATGGTTACTCTGTAGAACGATTCTCATCGGAATCTCTCGTAGGCAGATATTCCTCAAGGAGTCACTCCTGGTGGATAGCAGCTCTGTTCACCTCAGTGTGACCTTAAAGAATTCACACGTGGTCACATTTTGGCAAGATACGGGTCACATTGGTTGAATTTTTTTGTATTTTACTCAAAATTTGATATTGGGTCATTCCTGATTGGAACTTGCCATCTTTCAACTTTGCTTCAGGTGGGAAATGTGGGTATTTGCAATGGCGCACCATCAATTTCGCTCTCGTCTTGATAATTTTTGATTGCTTTCAAATAATTTCTCCCCTTTGTTGGTGCCATTTCATTTCTCACTCGTATTTTTCATTTTTACCTTTTTGTGGTTTTTATATTTATTTTCCCATGAGGCATTGATTGAATTTAAAATGAAAACTGTGCTATTTAAATGAATTAAATGATTTGTAGTTCTGCCATCATTGTCCCTTCATAAAAGTGACATGGTGCTGTTTGGTTCGATGGACCATTGTCCTTGTTGAAATTTTGAAAATTTGTCTGAAAGGTAGTTTACGAATTTTGACGCACTACTTTCACATCTATTTCTAAATTGACATCCAAATTGATTTGCTATACATCATTTAGCTGCAATTTATATTCCTAATTAATTGTACTGTTTTTTTTTTATTATTATTATTACCTCCACCACCGAAGGTGAAGGAGGTTATGTTTTCACCCCCCTCTGTCTGTCGGTAGATTGGGCTAAAAGAGAGATCGGGCTAAAAATGATATATAGCACGATATCTCAAAAAGTTGTGGACGGATTCGGATGAAACTTGGTGGGCATGTTGGGTGTGTGACAAGGAAGAAATGGTTAAATTTTGGTGAATAACCGAATCCGGATCTGGACACAATTATTTAATTACCTCCGCCACCAAAGGTGTAGGAGGTTATGTTTTCACCCCCTTTCTGTCTGTCTGTCTTATTTGTTTGTGTGCAGGATATCTCAAAAAGTTGTGGACGGATTCAGACAAAACTTGGTGGATATTTTGGGTTTGTGGGAAGGACGAAATTATTCAAATTTTGATGAAGATCCGAATCTGGATCCCCCCCCTCCCATATTTGCTTTCTTCTCAGAAACAACACGCACAATTTCAATGAAACATGACTGCAACCTTCTTGAGCCATGATATACCAAAGTTTGTTTACGCTATTTAAAAAAAATCTGGATTGAAGGCTGAAGGGTTGAAGGGATTTGGGGGTGGGTGGGGTTTCCCTCCCAAAATACTTGTCATATAACATTGGTTCATTGGTACAATTGCTGATTTTGTCCCATGTTGACATCCTCCTCGGTATCATTATTCTACCAGGTGAGCGCCTGTTAGTGCCACAGCTTTATTTTATTTTTTATTTTTTATTTTGTAATTTCAATGGTGAAGAATCACTTAAAAAAAAAATTGTCGCATCTGGATCCTCACCAAAATGTAATTATTTTGGCCATGTCACACAGACGCACACCCAACGTGCCCATCAACTTTCATCTGAGTCCGTCCACAACTTTTTGACTTTTGAGATATCCTCCACAAAAAAACAGAAAAAAACAAATGAAAAATTTTCCTTGTTTGGAAGGATTATTATTTTTTCCTAACAGCCTTATTATTTTTCCTTATTATTATTTCCTAACAGCCATTTTCCTTATTTGGAAGGAACTATGCAAGCATGGGTTACATGGTAATGGTTGGTCTCCTGATGAGCTTGTTAAATCCTGAGATTTTTATTGAGGATCCCGATATGAAAATATTTTTTAAGTGATTCTTCACCATTGAAATGGGGAAAACAAACAAAAAAAAACAGTGCCCCCCACTCGTGCGTTGATACCACCATATACTGTTGTGGGCGGGGGTCAGTGGCGAGAAGCGACCGCGAGGTGGAGCAGTAGGGTCGTCTCCACAGAGTACCTGGAATTGAAGGTCGTAACCCTTGGATAACTCCAAAGGTCACGGGACCCTTAGCGGACCGTGGACGCCAATATTTTGACGGCGTGGGGTAGGGTTAATTGTCTAATTTCAATATACCTAATAACCCACGTCGTCTAACTACCGGGGAAAACCGCACCCTTGACGGACCTCGGGCGGAACGGGCCGTTTACAGAGCCCGATCCGGGTGTAAACCGAGTGGGGATTACCAAGATCCGTCGGTCCAAATGAACAATTACAGCAACAAGGCCTCCCTAATTCCCAATATGCACCGTGCTAACCCAATGAAGGAAATGACAGCAACGAGCTGGTACATTTAACAAGAGGATTTATTTATGAACAATAATCGGGGAGGGGAGCACACAAAGGGCAGAGTTAAAACCGAATATGCAGTCAATGTACAAGGGAGAGATACTTAAGCAATGCCTACTTATCGGGCTGGCGGCACACGCACACGCACACGCACACGCACACGCACACACACACACACTGGGGCCAATTGCCCTTTATTGTGCCCTACAGCTCAGGAGGGAAGACGAGCTGAGGGAAGAGCCTGATCTTGCACCTGCCCGCCTCGTGTGATAACGTCGATCCTGTTCGGTGGTGGGACTCGAACCGGCACCGAGGGACCAAGGATTCAGCCACAGACGCTAGCCAGCTCGAATAATGATGAGACGAGACCAGGGCCAGCGACAAGACGAGACCGGAGCCAGTGACCAGACGAGACCAGCCACGAGATGACCGCGCTGTCCCTTCAATTTCTTCTCCGACCGGGGTTGGTGGGGGAACGTGTCTCACGTCACCGCACCCCTCATTCGCTGGGGGGAATGGGCTGTCTCTCCATGATTGGTCAGGGCGTCTCGATCCCCTGCCTCCCCCCCCTTGAAGAGACTGCTTCTCTTGGAGCTCGCTCTGCACCCATTAGCTGAAAGACTGCAAACGTGCTCGCACCCTTCTGATTGGCCAAAGCGTAGAGTCAGAACTTCGGTGACCGAGGGAACGCCGCCCACATGCGTGTTCGGCACGCCATCGTGCGGGGAATGGTCCATAGTGTTGTTGCTATTTTTGTGGATATAAATTCTAGAGCTAAGAAAATAACTCTCAGCGCACATACACTTAATCACCCATTGGACAGAAGGACGGGACCCTAACTATAAACATATACTTATCGAAATAACTGAACTGCGGGGACTCTGGCTGTTTGTGTGCAAAAGGCTTCCAAATCCATAACAATACATCCCTGAGTGAATGACCGATCCATTTATTGTATGAATGATTGTTCATAACGAATTCCTTTGTAACTCCCGGGACTCCCTGTACTGTATTTTGTATAAAACTTGCTTTTCACACGACCAGGCAGTTTGAAATGCTTCATTTTATATCGGTCATTAGCTTATTGAATGAGCACAGGGAGCTCATCGTTTGTTTAAAAATGAGTGGATTCTGTGCCTCGAGAGTAGGTATTTTTAATAATGTATCTGTTCACAGCCACTCAACAACGTCAATCCGTCAATCGTGGGCACGGCACCGATTCGGCACGGTAGTAACATCATGTGTGCACAATGTGCTATGACGTCATTATTTACCACTTTATAATCGGTATCGGCCGAATTGGAAGGTGTCTTTTACAGCTTATTTTATGAGTAAAGAAGTTGGAGTCATCTGTTTTTAGGTCATCTCGGTAGAGATGACCTAATAAAGCCGGACCAAGTGTCCGTACGTCCGTCAATTTTTCTTTCCGATCTTGAGGAAACTTAGTATGTGGATAGAGGTCGATGAGCGTTGCACAACGATGTAACTTTTATTCGGGTTCAAGGTCAGGGACCAGGTCACGAGGTCACGTAAGTTATAAAAATCGCCATTTTCAAAACCTATCTAGTCTGCCATTCTTCAAGATATTTGGCAACTGTATTGATTATGAGAGTAAAAAATATTATCTTGTATCTAACCGGACAGATTTTTAAATTTCCTTCCCGTTTGATCGTCACGTGATCTGGAAGATGGCCAAAAACGCCGATGCGATTCGCAAAGAAGGAAGGAAGGAGAAATGAAATATAAATATAAAACACATTTTCCACCGAAGGTGCAAAAGTTTCAAAACCCGAAATGTAAACGTCGACATTTATTTTCAAAATATAATTTCGTGCGCACACGCCAAAATGCCGTGTCATCTTTAACCAAACTGTGTAGTAGAACTGCGCAGTAGTCCGGTCATGGCGTCTGAGCAGTGGCCAGCGTGGTTCAGATTGACTGTGATTTCTGGGGCGAAGGTGATTGTTAAGAAGTATGTTGGCAGTATAAATTCGAGTGACTATTGGTGATTTAATCACACAACATCTTGACAACGAATATTCTGGCCGAACGATTGCATCAATTCAGTGCATCAGCAGGGATAATTCGCAGGCTCCTCTCGATCGTGCCGATATCTAACATGATCACCGGCGGACATAGGGCTGCAGGCTGTGGGGCGAGGCCACGGATCCCGGATGAGGGGATAAGTGATAAATTATGCTCCATGCTTCGGGCTTTCTGATTAATATATCAATGAGTACATTCCATAATTAATGAATTAATAATTAATGAATCTGGCATACAAAATGTTTTTTCATACCTGACATGTTACTTTGTGCAGTGTCACGAAACTTCTGTGGAATTAATAATGAATGAATTTGCTTGCTCTAACGATTTTTCAAACCTCAATATCTCTATAAATACTTGACCAATTTTCATTCTGAAAGTTGCATTATAATCAGTGAAGAGTAATTGACAGGATTATCATAATCTCTGAGAGCAAAACCTATTTTTTTGGGGTTTTTTCTACAACCGGAAGTGAAATGTCACCAGAGAGTGGACGGATCAGAAAACCACGTATTGTACTTACTGGTGATTCTGATGTGTTAATCCGGGTACTAAATGAACAATACATATTTATTAATTATGTCATTAGTAGTACTATCCTAGTGTATCTCTGTGAACTATTTCAATCTAAATGGTTAGTTTGGACTGTTTCGCGGTTATCTGAACTGAACATTGAGAACTTGTGGTATTATAGAGATGACCCTCACCCCCACACGGGGGTAATTTTTTTTAAATTTGATATTGATGATATGTATTTAAGGATTGTAACCACATTTTTAGATTTGTTACCTCTGCCTCCAAAGGTGGATGGAGGCTGTTTTCTGTCTATGTCTGTGTCTGTCTGTCTATCCTTTGTTTGTTTGTGAACAAAATATCTCAAGTTATGACGGATTCAGACGAAACTTGGTGGATGAGCTCAGGTGACAAGAACAAGCCGATTAGATTTAATTCAGTTCCAACTCCAGATCCAGCCTATCAGTGGCATATAATAGTCATAATAATAATTAATATACCATTCCTTTTACGCTGTAAGGTGCATCGTGCTGCCGAGGCAGTTTCATTGGCAAGTCCAGTCCTGGATAGGTTGCCACATCAACGCAGGTTACCCCAAATGGTTATTACCCCAGAAAGCTGGTACTCGTTTTGTTGACCTTGGAAGGATGACAAGCTGAGTCAACCCTACTTGGTGTTGATTCAACAGCCTGACAGGGACTTGACCTCATGACCCAAGGATATTAAGCCAGCCACCTTTACCGTTAAGCCAACACCAGGCCTTTTTGGAATACAAAATGTAAACTAATCGATCTGACGAGGGTATTCGCTCTCCCGAGTGCTTTTTGAGTTGATGTGCAGATTTTTAGATTTCGTAAGTATATTGATGACTTCCGTCCTCTGTTTGTGTGTTTGTGTGTTTGTTTGTAGGCACGATAACTCGAGAACGGAAGAAGCTACCAATGTCAAATTACACCACGTGATTCAGGAGGGTGATGGCTAGCGCTGATTAGATTTTGGTCAAAATCGGTCAAAGGTCAAGGTCACAGTGAGGTCAAACATTTGGTTTTTGATGGTTTGGTACAGAATCATCGTAGAAACTTCTGCTTTGCGTCGCTACCTTCTCCAGAGACAGCTTTTTATTAGACAAGGTCAGAGGTCAAGTTGACGATTTCCGAAGTACCAGTCTATGACTGCTTGTTTTGTTTGTTTGTTTTTTCAAACCAAATTTTTGAGTCGACTGTTATATTCAAATTTCCAATATCGATATGCAAGATTATACTGATATAACGGGTGTAATCGAAATATTGCTGGAGCTTACATTACGGTGATGTTGAAATCCGAGTGAGAATAATTTGAAATTTTCTCAATATTTAATTTCATTCATTTTAAGAAGATGGTTAAACCAAAGCATCCAACTCTTGCTCACACCATATATAAGCAGTAAGGATAGTTGATGGACGAAGGTGATGTTAGCTGACTCCAAGCAGATGGAATGTGACCTCACCCAATTATAGAATGAATAGAGCAGAATGTTTGTGAAGTACATGTCTTTTGATTAAATCTTTCAGCAAAGCGACGGGTAAAAATGCCTTGTAATACGAGTATATAAAGCTCAATTTGTGTTTTATTTTTTGTTTGTATCCTCTCCTCTGTCCTGCAAAGTCCCTCCTTGACACACCTAAGCTCCGAGAAAGCTTTTGTCTGCAGCTTGATAAAGTACTGCTCTCCCCTCTGGGATGGTACTTCTGCGTCCCACCTTTCTCGGCTTCACGCTGTGGAAACCAAGGCATTTCGGATCATCGGCATCTCTAGTGATGAGGCTAAGTCTTTAGGTCTGTCACTCTCTCACTGCAGGCAGGTCGGTGTTCTTTCTCTTTGCTCCCGTCTCCTCTCCAGCCTCGTCCCCACTCCTCTCTCTGCGA
>BROF01004351.1:52852-88513 GCA_024346535.1 Eptatretus burgeri
ATTTATATATATATATATATATTTATATATATATTTATATATATATTTATATATATATATATTTATATATATATTTATATATTTATATTTATATTTATATATATATATATATATATATAGTGGGGAGAACAAGTATTTGATACACTGCCGATTTTGCAGGTTTTCCCACTTACAAAGCACGTAGAGGTCTGTAGTTTTCATCATAGGAACACTTCAACTGTGAAAGACGGAATCTTAAACAAAAATCCTGAAAATCACATTGTATGATTTTTAAACAATTAATTTGCATTTTATTGCATGAAATAAGTATTTGATACATCAGAAAAACAGAACTTAATATTTAGTACAGAAACCTTTGTTTTGCAATTACAGAGATCAGACGTTTCCTGTAGTTCTTAACCAGGTTTGCACAGACTGCAGCAGGGATTTTGGCCCACTCCTCCATACAGATCTTCTCCAGATCCTTCAGGTTTTGGGGCTGTCGCTGGGCAACACAGACTTTCAGCTCCCTCCAAAGATTTTCCATTGGGTTCAGGTCTGGAGACTGGCTCGGCCACTCCAGGACCTTGAGATGCTTCTTACGGAGCCACTCCTTAGTTGCCCTGGCTGTGTTTCGGGTCGTTGTCATGCTGGAAGACCCAGCCACGCCCCATCTTCAATGCTCTTGTTGAGGGAAGGAGGTTGTTGGCCAAGATCTCGCGATACATGGCCCCATCCATCCTTCCCTCAATACGGTGCAGTCGTCCTGTCCCCTTTGCAGAAAAGCATCCCCAAAGAATGATGTTTCCACCACCATGCTTCATGGTTGGGATGGTGTTCTTGGGGTTGTACTCATCCTTCTGCTTCCTCCAAACACGGCGAGTGGAGTTTAAACCAAAAATCTCTATTTTGGTCTCATCAGACCACATGGCCTTCTCCTATTCCTCCTCTGGATCATCCAGATGGTCATTGGCAAACTTCAGACGGGCCTGGACATGCGCTGGCTTGAGCAGAGGGACCTTGCGTGCGCTGCAGGATTTTAATCCATGACGGCGTAGTGTGTTAATTATGGTTTTCTTTCATACTGTGGTCCCAGCTCTCTTCAGGTCATTTACCAGGTCCTGCCATGTAGTTCTGGGCTGATCCCTCACCTCTCATGATCATTGAGGCTCCACGAGGTGAGATCTTGCATGGAGCCCCAGACTGAGGCAGTGTGACTGTTATCTTGAACTTCTTCCATTTTCTAATAATTGCGCCAACAGTTGTTGCCTTCTCACGAAGCTGCTTGCCTATTGTCCTGTAGCCCATCCCAGCCTTGTGCAAGTCTACAATTTTGTCCCTGATGTCCTTAGACAGCTCTCTGGTCTTGCCCATTTTGGTGAGGTTGGAGTCTGATTGATTGAGTGTGGACAGCTGTCTTTTATGCAGATAACGAGTTCAAACTGGTGTAATTAATGCAGGTAATGAGTGGAGAATGGGAGGGCTTCTTAAAGACAAAACTAACAGGTCTGTGAGAGCCGGAATTCTTACTGGTTGGTAGGTGATCAAATACTTATTTTATGCAATAAAATGAAAATTAATTATTTAAAAATCATACAATGTGATTTTCAGAATTTTTGTTTTAGATTCCGTCTTTCACAGTTGAAGTGTACCTGTGATAAAAATTACAGACCTCTACGTGCTTTGTAAGTGGGAAAACCTGCAAAATCGGCAGTGTATCAAATACTTGTTCTCCCCACTGTGTATATATCTATATCTATATCTATATCTATATCTATATCTATGTACATGCTTTAAAAACTAAACTATGGAACCAAATTTTGCCTGTTACCTGAGGGTACTCCATCTATGGTTTCTGTCAGGGTAGCATATTTAGGGTGGGAGGAAGACCCCAATTCTATGTTAATGTGTATCACATCACGCCACCCGATGGTGTCCGGTATTATTATTACAAATCGTCTTTTATAAAGAATGTTCAAATAACTTCACAATATGCATTACAGTCATGTTGAAATCGAAGTGAGAACAATTAGAATTTTTCCAAATGTTTAATTTCACTCATTTTCAGTGAAAGATCAAAGCAAACAACACTGAGCCTCACAACGAAGCTTTAGTGAGTTTTGCTCGCACCATATTTATAAGCAGCAAGGATGGTTGATGAAGATGATGATAGCTGACTTCAAAGCAGATGGAAGATGACCTCGGGCAAACGATCGGGTGAATTGAGCAGAATGATTGTGAAGTACATGTTGCCTTTTAATTAAATCTGTCAGCGAAGCAATGGGTACTTTTGTATGGTATATTTAATGTGACGTCACTTGCCTCTCTTGATTCTTATGTAAAATAGAGGCTAATTTCATGTTTGTGTACTGTTTTTAAAATGTGACCGACATCCCCCCTCCAAGATCCCAAGATCTTATTTTGGCAGGATGAAATATTTTCCTATTCGGTGCCAGTAACATGGATTTTTATTTATTTGTTTTTAATTTTGAAATACCAATAATTTGTAAGGATAAATCTTGAGTACTTTAAACAAAATGAAAATGCAAAATGTATTTATTTATTCAAAAAGTCACTTTGGTACAATTACATTGGGATCGGCATATTTTCACCTTTTATGGGCCATATTTTGTGCAGTATCATCATTGGCATTGGAAAGGAAATATCGCAAGAAATGGTCTCTGCTGGGACATGAAAATTTATCGTAAGTGGAGGTGTCAACCTTACCAAAATATCTTGAATGATGTTGATTTTGATTATCCTGGCGAGAGGACAACGGACCCAAATCGCATTTGAGTCCGTTTGTCTATCTGTGTCTGTTCCCACATCATGTGCCAACATCGACCACAATTTTTACATGTTATCTTTTTCTTTATTTTTCAACCAAGTACCTCCATATAAAGTATGTACAATTAGAACATGAGTACATCTTTAAAGTATGTGCGGTCCAATTAGAATATGAGTCCGTCTTATTTTCTAATTGGACCTCACATATGAAAGAGTGGCATTTCTATATGTGTAGGAATTGCGTCGCTCAGCGGGTGGGTTGCCCACACAGCTCAGATGGCAGAGCACTGCTACGGTTTGCTAGAGAACCTGGGTCGATTCCCGGTCTGGGCCCGTAATTTTTCCACATATATTGAAAATAGTATGTCTATAAAATACGTGCTATAAAACCACACAGAAAAGTCCTGGTATGGCGAGGGCCTGCAATCTTTGATTACTCTTTCCAGTTGACAACTTGTGGCAAAGTATTTCTGACTTTCTGTAAGGTGGTGTATTGATGCACCACCTTACAGTGGTATTGATACACCAACTATGGGGTGCTAATATTTGTATGCGGCCTTTGATTCGATATGGAACAAATTGGTTATTATACTAGTGCAGCCTGCAGGTATGCTTGCAGATTGCACTAGTGTAATAATATTGCGGCACATCCTACGTGCTGGGGTACATCCTACGTGTAGTTTATTTGTGTTCCTGATCGAGATGTGTTCACTATAATGGTTTTTCGTTTTTGGCACCATTCATACAGACCCCTAAATGCATACAACCACCCATGATAATCCTACACGACACTCATACCCCCACTGTGTTCTGCTTCATCGACATCATCCCCAGGCAAAAATGCTAGTTAGAATTGGGAGTTTTACTCTCTTACATATAGTTGGAAACAGGTCCTGTTGCAGTAGTCTGAAGAGAATTACTACAGGAGAGAATGCTATTTTTGCCTGGGTCATTATATATATATATATATATATATATATATATATATATATATATATATATATATATATGAGCAGACTCTAATCCGCTTGGAGGAACATGCATCTCCAACGGCTGGCTGCCAGTGCATGGCTCTCATGTCCAATATGGTCCCTACCATACCTTTTTGAGAGTCCCAAATCACTTGTGATATATGCTGAGCTTTTCCTTTTAGCCTCAATATCCTTCATGATTTTAAATCTCACTGTGTGAAAGGCTGGATCTTCTAGTTTTTGGTTTTCCTGCTGAAGCAATGATGTGGTGGGAGTTTGAGCTATCACATCGGGTTGTGCATGCAATCTGATAAGACGCTGATAAACATATGCGAAGACCTGCACGGAGCACATCACAGTCGAGTACAGTATCATAATTTTGCACACTTTCAATCGATTTGATGAAGGCATGCCTTGCTGTGTGGACAAAATGCTTTTGTGAAGCGAAAAATGGCCATACCATCCAATAGGCTGTTGAAACCATAAATTGTCGAGCCAGTGATTTTTATTTTTCCAAAAAAAAAAAAACCTCAACTCAATTTCAGAAAATAAATTCTGTTACGTGATTGTTTTTTGACATCGGGAAGAAGATGTTTTTTTTTTTAAACATAGGACCTTGTGTTTGTGTTTAACTTGCCAGGACAAAGCAATCCTTGTTTCCGTGTTTTCAAACAATGTGGATTGTTATTACAGGGTAATTATGCATTCACAAAAATTTGTTCTCACTGTGGCAATTGTCATAAGCGGGGATTCGTTGTATCCAGGGTGCCTTGTACAGAGAGAGGTCTGACTGTACTCTATGTGTAAACACGCAATGCTTACAATGGGTACTGCAACCCTTACCTCTGTACACCATCTGTAGATGATAAAGGATTACCACTTCTAACCGTTGTGCACTGTCAGTAGATGCCAAAAATCCACAGATACTTCTTGGATCATATCACCATAAAATCTAAAAAGATCTGCTTCCTTTGGTAGTGAGCGTGATCCTGTGACGTGCCATTATCTTTGGTCACATGACTCTCCGTGAGCAGGAGCGAAGCCCCACGGTCCGACTTGTATTTGCAGACAGTTTTGTGATTTATTTTTCTTCAATTTTCTAGCCCACCTCAAAAAAAAAAACAACTAAATGTGAGTGAGTGAGTCAGTTCGTAAAAAGGTGGCAAGTTGTAACATCTAGTAGAACTGGACTTGAAGCTTGCAACATGGAAGGAACGTGAAAGATCAGGAAATTTCTGGTTACTTCCGGATATAGAATTGTGTTGCAATTATGAACAGTTTGTGAACGGAGGGACTTTTGCAAGTGTTCTCTCTCCGAAGATATAGAAATGGGAAAGCAGAGTGAAATGGAGGAAAAGCGGGGAAGAAAAGCCAGTCACCAGTTGCTTTGTAGAACTTGCAGTGTGTGCTGTAGTGTTGCGTGTATCGCTTTTGCTTTTCCTACAAAAGAAATCCTTGTCGGTTTGGATTTGGATTGATTAAAGAACATTGGAGTATTTTTTGCATGTGCTGACTTTCATATTGTTTTGTGCATTCCAATCATGCTCCATCCTCAACCGAAGTGAAAGAAGAGTCCCACTTGTTGGTGTACGTTTTCTTTTTCTTTTTTCTTTTTAAAAATATTCTTCTCTGCAACCGCAATTTTTCACTACATGTGCTTGCTACTACTCATGTAGAATGTTTTAATGATAATTATGACATCATAGGTCATGTAGCAGCCATGGTGGAAAAAAAGTAAAAACATTGGACTTCTTATCTGTATCTCTGAAACCACTCCGTGGAAAAATAATTGGAACTGAGCACATGTGAAGTTGTCCCGATGGGGGAAAAAATGTGGGATTTTTGTGATGACGTCATTGGTGGCTTCGTTATGATGTCCTGATTGCATACGTCAAACTCTTTATCGATCGGTATGAAAAAATTTTTTAAGGGTCATCTGGAGCTAAATTGTATGGATGGGGGGGGGGAGGATTGATTGCATCATCGGTCACGTGGTTCGGCAACCACGTTGTTTTTAACATCTTTGAAATGGCTGAGCAGATTGAGGCAAAATTTTACAGGTATATTCATGAGGAGCAAAAAGTTCTCCACCTATGATGTCATAGGTCACATGATTTGGCAGCTGCTGGATGTTTTGTTTTGTTTTTGATGAATAAACCTTTTAAAATGCTCATGTCCAGAACGGCTTGACAGATCGAGGGGAAACTTCACCCATATGTTCCCCAACCCTTGGGGATACCAGGGTGTTCATAAATAATTAATAGGTCACATGGTCTGGCAGCCATATTGGATTGAACAAAAATCTATAAAAACAAATTCTCTTGAATCGCTTCATTGATCAACATGAAATGTCACAATTATGATCTCGTCATCAAGGGGAATATATATATATATGTGTATATATATATATATATATATATATATATATATATATATATATATATATATATATATATATATATATATATATATATATATATATATATATATATATATATATATATATACATACATACATACATATGTTTTAAATTTCAATCTGATCGGACATATGGTCTGGCAGCCAGGTTACTCAATATTTTTAATCGAACTTGGTACAAGTATGTATAATGATGTGATCATGTGGGCAGATTCATATCTATTGATGTCCTGATGTCAAAGAGTGCTGTTCTATTTTTATTATTGTTGTGTTTTTTTTTTCCCCCCTTTTCTTTGCTCATTGTTCTTTTGGCATTTTGAGCATATATGAGCTTACATTTTAGTGGTTAGTTATTGTGTATTGATCTGTACTTCAAAAAATTTGTTAGTTGCTTGACGAGAAAGATAGCTTGGATGTAAAGCATTTGTCCTTGAGCTAGATATTCTTGCTTCAATTCCTCACTCAATTATTTTACTTTCGCCCTGGTGTTATAAATGGCATTATATAAAAGAATGTGCTGTCCGTTAGATGGTATGTTAAGTTGCGGACCCCTTTACCAGGTGGAGGTTGAAGACCTCAGTGTATTTTAAGAGAAGGCAAGTCTACTGGCATCCTTGCCAAATTCTAAATTCCAGCCAGTCAAATGTGGGGCCGAGAAGCTAGTTTGTGAAAGACTCACTGCAACTCGACATGCTTTATGAGCGAGCAACCCCAAAACTATTGGGATGGTGTAAGATAATGCTTGTTGAAGGATAAGTGGATGAATTGAGGATGAGGAAAAGGTTTTGTTGGAGGTGTTTGTGTTTTTATCTCGCCTGTTCGAAGAACAGAGAGCTATAGCGATACCCCCAGCGTGAGCGTCAGCGTGAGTGTGAAAATGTTAAAGTTTTTGGTGCAAGTTATTTTTTCCTTTCTAATGTTTTTATCTACCACACTATTTTTTATACACCTGATATATATATATATATATATATATATATATATATATATATATATATATATATATATATATATATATATATATATATATATATATATATATATATATCGGGGCGTATTATGTGATACCAGTCGTCTGTCTGTCTGTCTGTCTGTCTGTCTGTCCGTTCATGTCCGCACTCTAACTCCCAAAGTTTTCAACTTTCATGTTTCATATTTGGTACATAGGTACAGACTGTGGAGACGGTGTGTTGTGACATACGTTCGTCATCTAAAGTGGTTGCCATGGCAACCAGGATGCTGTTTTCCATCCGTTCCTGTCCGCACTCTAACTCCCCAAGTTTTCAACTTTCACATTTCATATCTGGTACATAGGTACAGACTGTGGAGACGGTGTGTTGTGACATACGTTCGTCGTCTAAAGTGGTTGCCATGGCAACCAGGATGCTGTTTTCCATCCGTTCCTTTCCGCACTCTAACTCCCAAAGTTTTCAACTTTCACGTTTCATATTTGGTGCATAGGTACAGACTGTGGAGACGGTGTGTTGTGACATACGTTCGTCATCTAAAGTGGTTGCCATGGCAACCAGGATGCTGTTTTCCATGTCGTAGCACAATTCTGTGTATACCTTCTTGTTCGGGCGTTTATTGTGCTCACTTGCGCTCTTGTTACTGATTACAATATACATATATTGCTTTAAAATTATTTGGATCAGACTTCACTGCTTTATAAAAAATATTAATTATTAGACAAGTCTTTTTAAAACGATAAATGTATAAACAGGCGAGGATTGGGTGGCTTTGACACCAACTCTGGTTTATTCTTGTTTTGACTCTGCGTATAGGTTTTATTTACTTACTTATTTGTTTATTTATTTTTAAAGGCTTGAACCTTTTTTAATTGTGAATTTAGAATGTGCAATTTAAGCATTTGGCCCTGTACTTTGTGTTAACCTAGATCAACTGGGTGTCTTCCCATTCATTTAAAGGCTCTTCGCTGTTGCAATTCTAAATTTATACCATTATTTTCACTTTTTTATTTATTTTTTATTTTCATCTAAAACATTTTCTAAATTTAAAATGACCCTTTGTTGTGGCATAATTTTGCAGGGAGAGAGATGCAGAAGTGCGGCTAAAATGCCATACGTAGATCGCCAAGGCCGCATTTGTGGCTTTCTTGATATCGAAGACACTGAAAACAGTGGAAAGTTTCTGCGACGATACTTCATTCTTGACAGCAAGGCCAATGGCTTGTATTGGTTCATGGACAACCCACAGGTAACTTGTTTTCCAATCCTCTTTATTTGCTTTGGAAAGTATTGCAATTTGATTTGTAAAATCAATTCGTATCGAGCTGTTGTGCTAATAAAGTAAAACTGTACATAAAGTTGATTTCAGTGATGGAGGTGAATGAATTACAGTGAATTAAATAAACATAGTTGTTCTCACTCCGAAGCGGTTGCGAGACCATTGTGACCTGTCTGTCTGTCTGTCGGTCGGTGTGACTGTCTGCATATTTTCCCTTTAAAAATGTTTTTCTCTGCAAATGCTTGTCCAAATGATGCGAAACTTTAAACGTAGGGGGGACTGACTTCCCATGGAGAAGAATTCTGTTGATGTGTGCCATCACAGGTCACATGATATGTCTGCCATATTGGATTAAAGCCAAAAAATTATATGTCTTCGAAACCGCTCAACAAAAATGATTGAAACTTTGCATATGTAATGAACTCCACATGGGGTATATAGGGTAATCACGATGATGTAATCGGTGAAGTGGTATTTCAGCCTTAATTGGTTGAATTGAAATCTTTATGCAAAAATCTGAAGCTTCACATCTGATCGACCTGATGCGAGTGAAGAATTGAATTTATGACTTCATCGGTCAAGTGGTCTGGCGTCCATATTGGATTGAATATTAAAACGTTAAAAAATATAAATCTTCTCCAGAGCCACTTAACAGATTGATGCAAAGCTTCATATGTATAATTGAATAGCCATGGGGAACATATCCATCCATCCATCCATCCATCCATCCATTGGAACCATACTCTGTGCAGAGTGTTGGTGCTCCCTAAGCAGTCTCCTGGGTTATTGGGCACAATCCTGGACAGGTCGCCACTCTGACACAGGATACCACCAAGCTGGCACTCATTTTGCTGATCTCGGAAGGATGACAGGCAGAGTCAACCCCAGCTCGTATTAATTCAACAGCTGAGGGGGATTTGAAGTCAGGATCCTGGTATCCGAAGCCCAACACCCCTAACCATTAAGCCAACACCAGGCATGTGGGGAACATATCATGTGAAATTTATTTAGTATTCACCTTCACTGATGCAATTTTGTGTTCATGTGCTTCAAATTGCTTGTTAAATATCCTAATAATTGATCAATAATCAATAGAGCTACGGATAATGGCAATGTATGTGACATAATAGAGTGTAAAGATGGTACGGGTATATGGGCTATAATAGCGTGTTCAGTTAACGATGGTATTTTTGTTCAGAATCAGCATAAGGCAAGATTATGCGGTCTATGAGTGCTGTTCTATTTATGTGTTGTTTCTTTGAAGAGGACGCATTTATTCCTAAAACTGACTTTGATTTGTACAGTACCTATACAAAGTCTAAACTGCCTTTCAAAATTTTCACCTTTGGTTACCTTGTCGCCAGGAATAAAATTGCATTAAATTGGACTTTTTCCACCTTTATTTTTACACATCGTAACCCACCCACAAAAGGTGAAAATTTTAAAAGGGGGTGTAGACTTTCTATAGGCACTGTATATAAACCAAGCCATTAATTACAAGAGCGAGTAGTCCTTTGCAATGAATGTCCCCTCCCGATGTGATATAATAAATTGTCCAATGTACATTCATGAAGCAAAAACATGCATGCAGCTTCAGAATAACCACAGGTGTGAAGGACAGACAGACAGACGGACAGCAAACCGATAGTCCCCTTCCGTGAAACCTGCAGTGGACTAATATTTATCAGTGCTGAATAGCTTTCCTTGGTTCGATTGCCATTGATACTTTTATTATTGGAAGTACCTGAAAACATTCCTCGACAGTAAGTTGTTCCAATGATCACAGTTCGGGTTGGAATCTCTGCAAAAAATTAATGAACAACCATCATATTGTTATGGCTGTGGAAATTCGCATTACACCATGAAGGGCCCGTAGGTGAGATATCTCTAAGTACATGTGCAGTTAGCCCCAAATCCGTTGTCGAGAGGGAATTTATGTGATTCATTCGGGCTGCGACGCTTTGAGATAGCCGTTTTTCTGTTCTATCTTTATTTTGAACCAACCATGTCTCAACCGCCATCACACAACAACCACTTTAACCACCACGCCAGCCATCGTCACCAACGACAACCAAAGTTTAGGCAGGATTTCGGATTCGGACTGGATGGGTTCTCCACGCGGGCGTGTGTGTTAAGCTCCAATGGGCAGAGCCCATGTGTTAGCGTGGGGAGCCCCTCGAGACGTGAGGCTTGTGTTTTTTTTATGCGCAGGGTGGCGTCATGGCACGTGTGGTTGGAATCCGGCAGGAGGGTGAATCCTTGCCGGATGGTACTGTCCAAGAGGGACGAGGGACGCGAACAGCTGTCATGACGTCACGCCAAAGGTGCGCGGCTGTGAATTGCCGCGCTGGTGCACAGGTTGCGAGTTGCTGCACTGGTGCTGCGCAATAAAAAAAAAGCAAGCCTCGCTTTCGGGTGAACAGGATTCCCGGGCATGGGGTGGAAGACCCCCCTGCTAGGGTACAGGATCACACGAGCTAGGGGGAAGGGTTAGCTTAGCTCGACCGGCTCCATGGGGCAGGGGTAAGTCCTCATGGGGCCCGTGGAATGGATTAGTTAGGGTGATTTTAGCTGAGCTTTAGGTTGGGAAATGGATAGATGGGAATAATTTAGAAGACAGAGACAGACTTTGGATGTGTAGAAGGGACGTAGTTTAGCTACGTAGTGTTAAATGGAACGTGCTGTAGTTTGAGGGATGACTTGGGAGCACGAGGTAGTTTGGGGAGGTAGTTAGAAGGATGGCAGAGTTCAGCGGTGTGTGTGTGTGTGTGTTGAAGAGTTGTGAGGTGAGTACATGGTGAGTGAGTGAGGCCAGCGGGTCTGTATGAATAGAGCGAATGGGGAAAGCATGGTGCGATGAGTGATTGGGGGGAGGCGTGACTCCCGCCCAAGGGACCCCGGAGGTCAGTGTAAAGTGAGTTAGCTGGGTTAGTTAAATTGAAAAATGGAGGTAGTTTTGCTGTTGGTGGGAGTGTAGGCTCGAACCTGTTTTGGAGGGGTGCAGGAGCCCTGTTTACGGGTTGGGAGCGTGGCTGCGAAAGGTGAGTATCGCTGAGTGGGTACCCCGGGCACCAGGCTAGTCGGCCGTAGTAGGCCAAGGGCCCATGGGGGGCCGGGATAGCGTAGTGGGCACAGGTGCGCCCGCATGATGTGGGGATCCGGGGCGCCGTTAGCCGCGTGGGCAGTGTTGTGGGCACGGGTGACCCTCGGAAAGGGGCCCGGGAAGCCAGCCTGCCACGTGAGCGTTTCAGGGGAGTCGCCAGGGAGGGCACTCCCCGGTGTTTAGAGAGCTGGTAGGCTCGGAGGCAGTGTAGTGCCCGGGGGTGCCATAGCTGGAGAATCGGCAGAGGGTAGTGCCTGCCAAGGGGAGCCACACGTCCCAGCCATGAAACCGTGTGAGGGCACAGGAAGAAAATTGGGGGGCGAGGCCCAAAATTGTAAGGACACCAACACGGGTGATGGGAATCTGGGTTGTTAGAACCAATAGTTTAAGCGCGAGGCGCTTGTTGAAGCCCCGGGGTAGTTTAAGAGATAATGGTTAGGGTAGATTAGGAGATGTACCCCTCCGCACCATCCATCCCTTCGCTCTCGTTGTGTGCCGCTGGACCCACTTTGGGTTAGATCGCTGAAGTCTGGGGAGGCCATCCTGAGGCTTCGTTGGGCCTCGACACAGGACACTAGCTCTCCCTGGTTCCCCTCCGGGAAGGGAACGTCGGGGTTGGGAGTAGGCTCGGTGACGAGATAGGTTAGCCGAACAAGGACAGTAAAGGGGGTTGGGGACGATTTATAGTGGGGAAGTAAAAAGAAAAACAACAAAAAAATAAGTTGGGGCTAAATTGGTTTTGACAAATTAAGGGAGTGGGTATAGACAGTGACAGGCAAAGGCGATAGGTGGGAGGGAGACAGTAGGCAGGTCCAAGCCCGCCTTCTGAGTGGCCAGCACCACCGCACTCCCTCCATCAAACTGCACTGCAAGGCAAAGGCCGGCCAACTTCATCGGCAACTGTTGTTTTGCTGTGAGGCCTGTACCGGCCGGATCGTCTGCAGCTGCTGTGCGTCAAGGCCTGTGCCGGTCGTATCGTCCGCCGGCTGTGTTCGCCTGCAGCGGCCCTGTTCTGCCGGCTTTGTATGCCTGCTGATTTTTCCATGCCATGCCCACTGCCCACATCATCAGTTTGCCCCCGTTCAATTTTACTTTGCCCCCCTTATTCATTGCCATGTGCGCCAGGATCGTCGCAACAGTTTGCAAGCTGCAGGGACTGCCCTGTAGGCAGCCGCATCATGGGACCGCATTGGTGGCCCGTGCAACGTTGTTTGCTGCGTCAGATCATCGCGCGTACTGCAGGGACTGCCCTGAAGGCAGCCGCATCACGGGACCGCATTGGCGGCCCGTGCAACGTTGTTTGCTGCATCAGATCATCGTGCATACTGCAGGGACTGCCCTGTTGTAGGCAGCCGCATCACGGGACCGCATTGGCGGCCCGTGCAACGTTGTTTGCTTGTCAGATCATCGCGCGTACTGCAGGGACTGCCCTGAAGGCAACCGCATCACGGGACCGCATTGGCGGCCCATGCAACGTTGTTTGCTGCGTCAGATCGTCGCGCGTACTGCAGGGACTGCCCTGTAGGCAGCCGCACAAGGAGACTGTATTTGCGCAGCCCATGCGCCGTTGTTCGCTGCGCCCATTTAAAAGGGGGAGGCCTAGGACTGTGTGTGAGCAGCCGGCCACGTTCCCTACCACCTGCATTGCTTGAGCCAGAGACTGCATGCAAACAGCCTGGCTCCCTGCAAACTGCTTCTCTCTTTGCAGAGTCCATTGATCCTGGGCCATGGTTTAGTGTAAAATTTGTAAGTAAGGTTAAGATGTACTGTACATATGAGTGCGCCCCCGGCATGTCTGTCTAGCGCCGGCAATTTAATATAAGTCGTCCGTATGAGTGGGTTTGTTTAGTTAGTTACTCAGCCCTCAGGTTATTTATTTTGGGGACACGAATACCATGAATGTCGCACTCAGGGATCCGAAGGTAAAACGTACTCGGTAGAACTACACATGATGGCACACGAGAATTTGACGACTCGGGACGAGTCTGTAAAAAGGGGAGGGGGTAGTGTTACGGCTGTGGAAATTAGCATTACACCATGAAGGGCCCGTAGGTGAGATATCTCTAAGTACATGTGTAGTTAGCCCAAACCCGTTGTTTTGAGGTAATTTATGTGATTCATTTGGGCTGCGACGCTTTGAGATAGCCGTTTTTCTGTTCTATCTTTATTTTGAACCAACCACGTCTCAACTGCCATCACACAACAACCACCTTAACCACCACGCCAGCCATCGTCACCAACTACAACCACGCTCCAACCCTCAGACAACAACAACAACGCCAACAGCCACGACCTTTACCTTCACAACTCAATCTCGCAAACACCGCATCACCGTCATTCCCAAACGGCACCATAACCATCAAACCACCACCGATAAACCCTCCACCACCCTCACCTCTCTCCTCCTACGGCCATTCCCGCACCACCTGTGAACACTGAGCGTTGGGCTGTCTTGGGCTCGTTCAGCGATACGCACCGAGCCGCGAGTGCAAATAGCGGCCTTTCCGAGGGAGAATTCGGATCAGGAACGTTACATGCCCGCTTCTGATCCGTCCAATTAGCAAGCGCGGAGCGGCTTGGCCCCGCCTCCAGGCGCGTCTGTGTGAAATCGATATATGCAAATTCTAGGATCAGGGGAGGTTCACGCCCCACTTTTCCTCCATCCAATGGGCGAGCGTGGCTCCGCCCCCGAGGTCATCCTGATCCGGATATTTGCATATTGTTTTCTCCTGCCGCCTATAAAACGGCGAGTGCAAGGCGAATCGTGGCAGTAGCAGTGTGTGTCGGCAGGGCAGAGTGAGTCGAGTCATCGGTGTGGCAGCGAGTTGGGTTCTGCAGTCGGCTGAGGAGAGTTGCGGGAAGAGGCAAAGGAGCTCGGGTCTGAGGCGAGAAGGACGGTGGTCGGCGACGAGGTCGCGGTGTGAGATCGCTCGGCGCGGGACCCAAGCCAGCCAGCCATTCTCCTCCCCCAGTGCATCAACAATTCCCCCTTTCCCCCGCGCTGAGATAGTGCAAAAAGGGGGCCCCGTTCCCACCCCACTCCAAACGTCGTGCCAACGAAACCCGCCAAGGAGCACTGAGTCGGGGCACAGCCACGCGGCCACATATGCGGCTCGTCCGCCAACGCGTCACGAGGACGCGGGTAGGACACCCCCGGTCTCGCGGACCTGGCCGCTCCTCCAGGTCACGCGCACATATTGGCCTCCAGGCCTGTCTGCCCCCTTGTCTATGAGGGTGGCTTCTTACCTTTGCTTTTGAGTCAATGTGTGTTGGCGCCGTCTGTAAAGTAGAACTGTATAAGTGTTGCCGTGTGTACGCGTATTCGGTAGTAACTCTGTGTCATTGTTTCTTTTGTTTTAACTGCTATCTCTGCATTTTGACTGTTTGGCTGTATATGTGTGCTTTCCGTGTGTCGCGTAATAAATGTGCATTGTGTGAACTGTTTTCCCGTTTCGCTTCGTCTTTTCTTTGTTGATCCTCCATCTTGCTTCACGTGAAGGGTTCGTAGTGGGCTTAATACGCCCGGTAATTAATCTGCACCGTCCAGGTCGGCGATAACACCGCTCGGTTATCCCGATAGCACGGAACGGACCGCCCGAGCGGCCCGTGTCCAGAGTCGACCTGCGGCGATGTGCGATCGCCCGGTCGACCATTCGCGCAGGTACTTAGGTAGATCGAATTTGGCGAGCGACCCTATCCTGCGCGGGTGGGCAATTGGCACGATCGTGGTGAGGTTAAACCCCCCCACCCGTGACTAGCTCCCGGCGTTGGTCCGAGAGGGTCACTATAGAATTGTCCGTTCCGGTGGGCGAGGCGGCCGCCATTCGAGTCGAGCGGCCGATCGCACGCCGGCGGGCGCGAATTCGCAACATTATTACTCATTTGTGAAGAGTGGGCTGTTGGGTGTTGCGTCACAAAGTGAACCATTGCTCGGATGGATGTTAAACTGGTTTTCCCAAATGTTGGCATCAATTGGTGGATGCTAAAAATGCTGCGGTGCCTTTGGTAGGAATATGCAAGTTATTGCCAGCCCTCTGGTCAAATTACAAATTTCTGCCACCTTCAATCGAATGTCAGGTGTGGCTAGCCAGTTCTTAAAAATATTAGGTGAATAACCTTCCCGAGCCGACTCTCCCAGAAGGTGGGAATAATTGGTGGAGTAGTGGTGGTGATTGTGCAGCACATATAACCTGTTGCATAATTGCCACTTGCTATGTGCAGGGCAGGATATCTCTGGTATTTGGAGTCTAAATATGCCTCTCCATTGGGAACCAGAATTATTAGCTGGTATTCAGTTTTAGTAGTAAATTGTGCCAGTTATCTTCGTGACCTCACAGTGTCTCTGAAATATAACTGGTATGTTCCCACTATCATGCTATGTACGATTCCAAATCCCAATGCATTTTGACATATTAGTTTTCAGCTTGACTCATTAAATCTGCAGTCTCATTTGACTCTCATCCTCTCCCCCCCTACTAAACCCCACCCTCCCAATGACTTCTTGACTTGGTTATTGCATTTTCAATTAACTTTTCTCTTGGTCAGAGTAATATTTTAATCTGCTGAAAATCATGCCAGGATTGCCATGATGCTGCTAAGATTTTATGCTGCTCAAGCATCGTATGTAGAGGGCGAGGAGAAAGGATGTGGGTGTATCATTAAGCAGCAAATGAAGTTTAATTAATTCATTATTTTCTGTACAAGCAGCGTTATCTTTTTATTTTATTTTCGAATTAAATTTAAAAAAAAATTTTGACACTCATGAAACAACATTGTGATTGAGGGCAAAAATGGAAACGTCTGGTGATGGAAATGAGGACTTTATCAATCGGAATAGTTGATTGAGCAATTATTGTTGTTTTGCGGCTTAGAATCTGAAACATTCATGATTATTACCCTCACCAGAGGAGAGGGTATTGCATTTGGGTAAAGGCCCGGTCACACCTTGACGTTTTAGCCAGCAATGGCAACGTATTAAAATGTATGTAAAACGCTGGCTTACGTTGAACTTTTGATGTTTTTTTTTAAAGATTCGGACGTATTCATAGCGACTTGGTCTTATTTATAACGCATTGGTAACGGACACAGAACGTTTCGTTGTGTTATAGATAACTTATACCAACGAATGCTGAACCTGTTGTCGGCCTACACAACCGATGCCCAACGATAGTCTAACTTAGGCATAGCGCGTTGCACGCATCGCCGACGATGTCGTGACATAGCCTATTAAAAGGCTGACGCACAACGATTCGAATCATAACTGCCGTAGAAATGGAAGTGTCAACATCGCGGTCACACCTTGGCGATCTTGCCAGCGTATGCCGACCTAAGAAAAATGTGTCTGAAACGTTGGGGCACGTCAAATACGGTATGAGTAAGTTTAGTATACGTGAGTAGAACGCTGAAGTACGCTATCATACGTCGTAGTAAGTAGAGTACGTCAAGAAATTTTAAACATGTTCAAAATTTTACGACATACTCGGCGTATGACACACGTTCCGCATGCGATGGGGATAAGTTTTACACACGATATGTGGACGCTTACACACGTCCACAAACGCTACTCATAAGTCGAAACACGTCGCGGTAATGTCTTTTTTACGCGAAACTTATTTCTAACTTATGTTTGACGTGCTTTGAACCAATTCTTTACGTAGTCCCAACACACATCGAAGTATGTAGACGTATTCCAATGACGTCTTCCGGTCGACCAAAAAAAAATAAATGAACGTGTTTTTAGCTTGCAACTGCCATATAAAGACGTGTTCCCAGCGGTTTTGGGAATTGGTATCTAAAAATGCTGCTCATAAAACGGGAACCCAACAGTGTTTTTGAGTCCTTTTTGAGTCTATGTCCATGTCAGCAGTAACAGTAACAGTATCAGTATTAGTATTAGTATTAGTAGTAGTTTGTTCATGTTGGCAGTAGTAGGTGAGTGTGAGGGGGACGGTGTGGGTTATGATGGATCGTCCTTGCGTCCGCGTGTCCACGGGTAAGAGACATCTTTTCACCATTGTTCGAAGTTCTTCGCGGCTAATTTTTTTATGGGGCTTTTTCAACAATGAGCTATAGCTTGTTTTTATGATTTAGGTCTATTCATAACGGGTTGGACAAATGCACAATGAACTAATAATGTGCATAGAGCGCTTTGATTACTTATAGATACGATATACCAACGAATAATTATCGTGAAGCCGGCGTTCACAAACTATGCCCAAAGATAGCCGAACTTATCCATATCGTGCGGCAGTTTATCTTTGCCAGTGACGTGGGGTTTGCTATTCATAGGCTGCCACTCAACGATTTAAATGGCTGCATCTCCACTATTGAAAGTAGACGCTTGCGCTCAACAATTGGATTTTTTTTTACACTCAACGACTTTTAAACGGTACCACTCAGCTATTTTCATTGTTTACAATGAACGATTTAAATTGCTGTCACTCGCCTTTGTTTTTTGACGCTGGGGTTTTGAAATTTGAAGCGTTTCTTCTGGACGTGTTAAAACGCTCAAACTCGACTATTTTAAATAGATGCTGCCGATGGACAATTGGAATCATAGCCAAACTAGACATCGAAGTGTGAACATCCTCGTCATGCCGAAGAAAAGTTTGAAGAATGCTGCAAAGAAGTGTCCTGGCCGTGGCCGTGGACGCTGACGCAAGGACGATCCATTATACCGACGTCTTTCAGCCTATGAGTAACTTAAAAGTAACGTCTGTCGATGTGTGTCAACGATCGCCTAACGTGCCAACAACACGTTAATCATAGGTTAGAAATAAGTTTTGGGTACGCTAAACATTACCTCGGCGTGTCTCAACTTATGATTAACTTACAAGTAGCATGTGTTGACGTCTGTCAACGATCGCAGACCGTGCATACAACTTGTGGCCAGCGTAGCGGAACGTGTGAGTCATACGCCGGCATACGTCATGAAATTTCAAGCATGAAAAAATTTGAGGACAACCAAAAAGTACAACGTTTAAAGCCAGCGTACAACGACGTATGGCAGTGTTTTTCAGCGTGCTCTCAATGTTATCAAAACTTACCCATAACGTGTGCCAGCGTTTTTGAAAAAAAATTCAAAAATCGGCATACGTTGGCTAAAACGTCAAGGTGTGACCGGGCCTTAAGTTTGTGTTTGTCTCCCACACTCTCTTCAATCCCACTCTTCCCTCCAGGTCTTCAAAACAGCCGTTCACCACCATTTCTTATCTTCCCCCATCCAAACCCATGATCATTTCTACCCCTGCTAATCCATCCCAAACCCACCTCCTTCAAATTCCCTGCTTTCCTTCCCAAAAGTCCCTGTTGTGTCCATCTTGTTACCCTATGTACCTCGCCTCATCCCTTTCCCTTCCACAGATCTCCTCATGTCTCTGTCCCCCACTGTTTTTCCTTCCCTCTCCCGCCCCTCTTGTCTCCTGCTCCCCTTGTTGCACGTTCTGTGTGTTAGTTCTCGTATGAGCTTCGACGGTGTATACAAAAAAAACGAAAAAAAAAGTGTCGATTTGTACATAATGTGCCAACATAGACCACAATTTTTTTTACACGTGATCTCGTTTTATTCAACAGAGTACCTTTACAAAGTACGTACAATTAAAATGCGAGTAAAACTAAAATATGTACGATAAAACCACACAAAACAAGTCCTGCTTAGGGTCTGCAATCTTTGATTGCTATTTCTAGTTGTTTTGAAAAATAATCGTGAAAATTTTTTTTTGTATACAGGCGAGGCTTGTTGAAGAGCTACAACACTGAACAAATCGACTCAATAGAACAAAAGGAACAGTACAGAGAGGGGGAAAATACCAACTGCAGTGTTGATAGACAAAATAGAGGGACACTTGGATAAACAATGGGTATGGTGAGGGTTAAGGGAAGATGCATGGGGTGGACAAGATGGATACATAAGCAATCTCGGGAGGGAAAAACTGGAAATTTGGAAGCATGTGGGGTGCGGGGAGGGGAAGAGTTAACGAGGGTAGAAAAGGTCATGGTTTTTCGATGGGGGATATGAGAGATGGTGTTGAACAGCTGTCTTGAAGACTTGGAGGGAAGAATGACATTGAAGAGAATGTGGAAGTTCGTTCGACAGATGGGGGTGGGGGGTGGGGTGGAAAGAGGAAAAAATGAGTGGAGGTGAACAGTTAAGTGATCCTGCATTTAGGTAGTTTCACGAGAACAGGGTTGAGTGTGGACCGTGTGTGCCCTGCAGAAACTTGGGGGAGCAAAGCACAGAAAGAGCAGAGGGTGCAAGACCAGAAAGGAGGCGGGAGGAGAGAACAGAGAGATCACCAACCTGTGCTATGTGAAAGTGATAGGCCCCATAGACTGTTTCATCATGGGAGATTCCAGTAATCTTAAAGGTCTTGGTTTCCACGGCATCAAGCTGAGCAAGTTGTGAGGCAGGGGAGCCATCCCAGAGGAGAAAACAGTATTCCATCAAGCTGTGGATGAAGGCCTTGCAAGTGTATACTAGTTCAGGTGTGCCAAGGAAGGACTTCATACGACAGAGGATGCCGAGTCGGCGGTTAGCTTTGCAAGCCAACTTTGAAATGAAGTTTGTGCTGGAAAGATCATGGCTGATAGTGAGATCTAGGAGTTTGAGTGACTGAACTTCCGAAAGAGGATTGTTTTAGAAAGTAGATAGGAGGGTTTGTCATGTGGTCCTTTCGGAGTGAGAGTGAGATTTCTCCGTATTGAAAGACGTATTCTAAGTGTTTGACCAGCTTTTGATTTTGTCAAGGTCTGAAGAGAGGGAAGTCTGCAGCCTGTCTGTCTGAAGGATGAGGGATGTCGCAGCAGAGGATGTAGTTGTCAGCAAAGCGATAAAGGTGATTTTTTTTTTCCAGAGTTGGAGAGATCGTTGAGGAAGATGAGGATTAGGAATAGGACTCAGCCAAAAACACTGCCTTGGAGCACTCCAGCCTTGCCAGGGAGAGGAGGGAGGTAAAAGGATTCCGTTGAAATCCACATGGCTGCGAGAGTTGAGGAAATCGGTAAACTAGGAGTGAAGTTAACTTTGGAGGTCATCGAGAGAGTTTGGACAGAAAGGCGGGATGCCAGACTGTACATAGAAAGCTCGAGATATGTCTCGAGAGACAGCCCTGATCTCATTTCTGATACTGAGGGCCTCCTTCCATTGTTGAGTGAGTAAAAGCAGCATTCCCAAGGTGGAGAGACCTGGTTTGAATCCAAATTGGTTATCTGAGTTGAGGCCATTGGAAAAATGGAAGAACATCCTATCAATTGCAATCATGGATTCCATGACCTTGCTGATGATTGGAAGTATGCTAATTGGTCTTGAGTTAAGGGGGTAGGTTTTTGTATCTTTTTATGTCATTCAGTGATATTGGCTGATTTCCCAGCAAATAGAAGGTCTAATGATAGGGTGAGAAGAGCAGAAAGACAATGTGCAAGAGCAGCAGAGCAGGTTTATTGGACATGTGGAGCTGATGCTGTCCAATCCGGTTGCAGAATCAGTCGCGTTTTGCCAGAAACTTATCCACCTTCTCAAGTGCAAAAGCAGAGTCCAGGAGCAGTTGGGTACAACAGGGAATGATGGGTACAGAGAGTGAGGGGTTGGGGACACCTTCACTAGGGATGTGAAACTTTGAGGTTGGAATTGATAGACCAATTTTTGACCTGCAGGCTTTGATGAAACTTGCAGAAAGTTCACAGATCAAATCAGTCCCATGGAGTCACATAAGTTCATTGCTGAAATACCATGGTGAGAGAGATACCAACACCAAGCCAATTTGCATGGTGACAGTTGAAATCACCAGATATGAGGAAGGGAGAGTTGGGATGAGTGGTTTGGTGTTGTCAGAGAGGGAGCTTTGTCAATGGAATCGTTACTGTTTCGAGGACTGGAAAACACAGGCAAACAAGACGTACGAGCAGAAGGATAGTTGCATCCAAAGGTATTCCTTGGAGATTGGGAGGTGTAATATCACTAAAAGGTCAGTGAGAAATTTAGTTATTGAAGTCTGGGGCATCCTGTGGGAGGAAGGATTCTGTTAAACAGATGTCCGGTTTATCAGCAGCTACCCGGGTTGTGAGATCTGTCAGTTTTGAGCAGAGACTTGGATGTTTTATGTTTGCACAGTGAGGGACGGGAGGAGGCATTGGGAGGATTCAGAATGAGGTGGATTCTTTGCCAGCGCATGGTGAAGGAAAGGCTTTGAGGGAGAAAGTTTTGAGTGGTGGGGTGTAGGGGAAGTGTTGAGGGGGAACCATTGAGGGTGGCATGGGAGGGGGAATCGTTGAGGAGAGATGCAGAATGATATGGTGGGGGGGGGGGAATGGGATGGGGGAGGAACATGAAACTTTGAGGCTGGAATTGATCGACCAATTTTTGACCTGCAGGCTTTGATGAAATTCTTGTGTGCAGGATTGGTTTCAATGGAAAAAGTAGAAAAGTCTCCTCTTTCTTCCTCCTCTTTACATCCGCTACATCCAGGCTAATATACTTAAAGAGCAGGTTGCGGGTTACCAAACATGTTCTGAAAATTTATCAATATGATTATATGTGCATTAAATAGTTCGATGCAAACTATTGTGGTTGCCTATTGGGAAAATTGCCTAACTATTGGGAAAATTAATGAAATTTAACTCCGAAGTTGTTATTTCTCGAGGCTGTTGGAAAAAAAAAAAGCCACGTGCCATATATGGATGGTGACGTCATATTCTCCAAAACAAAGCGGAAGCTCACTCTTTCATTGAAGAAGTTTCCAGTTGAGTAGGCCGTTCTTTCGCTTTTTTTGAGCTTGCAACTGTCTCTATTATCCTTTTTTATTTTTAATTGTAGAACAAAGTTATTTGGATATTTGTACATCATGCCTCCTACGTGTGTTGTCATGTTTTGCGAAAATGGCTGGAAAACGGGTAATTGCTCCCACCGATTCCTGAAGGAATCAAACATTCGCTGGCAGTGGATAAGATTTGTCCAAACAAAACGGGCAAATTTTCCCTGCCTTTTAAACTTTTAAGCAATATTTTTGTGGAAAAAGCTCTGTGGCCTAACATCTAGTCAAGGCGCCCTTGGTCCTGCACGCCATCAAACATAAACCTTATAAAATGTTGGAATTTTACAAACTTCACAACTACCGAGTGTTAAGCATCCTAAGCGACTGCAAAAAACGAAAACGGAATTTGAATTGACTTTAAAACGAACCTGCAACGTCGATCGAAGCAAAAATCTCAATTCACCACAGAAATTCACGGCATTATTTAAAATTATTTTGTCAGTCATAAAACGGTAATATTCAGCCACCCTCAAACAATCTTTTCATAATCCAACAGCTTAACAAGTCAGGCATGTGATGATAACCTTTATTGGGATGAAAAATGATTTTTAAACCTCATCTTTGTGGAAAAAGCACCGCGGCCTAGATCTAGCCAAGGCGCCCGTGGCCATACGTGCCAGGCGCCCTCAACTTGAAACATTCCATAACTCGACGAATAAAAGCTCAAATTGCACCAAACTTACCATATTCTTGTGAGCTCACGTTCCGTGTTAGTGGGTGAACAATCCAACGCTTGGCGAATTCTGCTTCGCAATGACAGGAAGAGCCGACATCGAAGGATCAAAAAGCGACATCGCTATTGACGCTTGGCCGCCACAAGCCAGTTATCCCTGTGGTAACTTTTCTGACACCTCTTGCTTAAAAGTCAAAAGGATCGCGAAGCCACGCTTTCACGGTCTGTATTCGTACTGAAAATCAAGATCAAGCGAGCTTTCGCCCTTCCGCTCCACGGGAGGTTTCCGTCCTCCCTGAGCTGGCAGTCAGTCCTGCCACTTGTACACGAAATCGGCCGTTTTCTTTCACTTGCAAGTGGCTCAAATTTATATGGCTCAGGGCCAGAAACTCCATAGTATAAATTCCCATCATCCTCCAACTCGTCCTTGGCAATATCGGAATGAAAACACTCAATTTCATCGCTGCTGAAATCACTCTCTGATTCGCATCTCGTCATTGTTTACACGCTGTTTCCGAATGTTCACGAAGTTTTTGGAGAACGTGACGTCATAGCATCTTCGGTAACTTCCGGACTGTTTTTCGATCACTGACAAAAGTTTTGACTTTAAAGGTAATTTTAGCATATTTTGAGTTTCAAATGTAAGAAAATAATTGCCCAATGATTACACTGGTCTGCATCATTTCACAGGTCCCGGTTTTGTCAACAGTCCTTATATATTTTTTTGCATGGTGAATTTAGAAATGTATCTCATTTCGCTCAATCAGGTCAAGTTTTTATGCTATCTCAATGTTAAGGAAAAAAAAATAATCAAAATTTGTTTTTTTAATTAGCATTTTTAAAATTCAAAATCAGACTTACATTGACAGAAAATGTACAAACTATATATAAAATGACGCACAAGTACTGTTAATGTGAAATTCAACATTAAAAAGACAAAGGAAAACAGCGACTGCTGGAGCGACTGAAGTTGGGTGTTGCCAGAAACAACGATTTATCTATATTTTTCTGAAATTGAAATGAAAGTAATTGAGAAGGCACTTTCTTCCACATTAAGTGTACTTGTGTGTCATTAATGACATGTATAGTTTGTGCATTTTCTGTCAATGTAAGTCTGATTTTGAATAAAAAAAACAAAAATTTTGATTATTTTTTTTCCTTAACATTGAGAGAGCATAAAACTTGACCTAATTGAACGAAATTAGATACATTTCTGAATTCAGCATACAAAAAGCATACAGGAACCGTTGAGAAAACCTCGACCCCTGAAAAAAAATAAATTTCAAATGCAGCCCAGTGTTATTAATGTGCTTAACAACCTTCGAATCACGCAAAGTCATCAGTGACCCAAAACCTGCTCTTTAAGTTTGAGCAGCCTTTCTTGTGACGGTTCACTATACTAGGTATCTCATTCAGACATCTCCCTTTCCCAATGGCAATGCCGGCTGTTTCCAATAACTTTTTTCAGCATGTCCTTGATGCTTGTGGGGAGAACGTTTGATTTTCCTGTACTATTTTCAGCTTGCAATACAGTACTGCATTTACCATGTGATCATTTCCGATCTGTACTGCATGCCCTGGCTCATGTGACTGGAGGAGTTGTAGGCGCATGCTGTTGGTACACTTGGCTGGGACATGTATTAAGCAGAGTTGAGTTGGTGTTAGCTAGATGAAGATATTACCGAGAGTGAGGGGTTGAGGGCACAATATGTGGAAGCAAACAGAATTGAGGCATTCGGCCTTCTCAAACACGAAGTAGGCTATGGAGACTTGATTCTCATTTTCTGACAGATTTCTCTTATGCTTTTGTGAGAGCTTGCAATCTATTTTCTTCTACTTTTTTATTTTATTTTATTTTTAAACCAATTTTGATTGCATTGTGTATGTCTGCCTTCAGAACTTACCTGACGGAGCATCTCATGTTGGACATCTAGAGCTTGCCTATGTCAACAAGGTATGGCATTGCTAAACATCAAGAAGTCCATAATTTGAGGGAGTGGGAGAGTATGTCCGAAAGGTGAAACATCCAAGTTGTTTGGCCTCTTGTACCAAACACAACCGTGTTAATTGTTTGGCAATGGATGCTGTCATAGTTGGTGGCAACAGCTCGGTGTTTTCAGAAGTCAAGCTGATTTGAGCCTGTGGTTTACATTTTCTTGCTATAAGTTTTTCACAAGATAACTGGATGTTAAGTTGAACGCTGTGCTGGTTAGCCAATTCTTTTACATTATTTACCTTTTTAGAAATCATGGTGAGAATTTTGTTTTTTTAAGTTGGTCGTATGTTATTATTGGCAGCCTTCGATGCCCATCCAAAATTTCCTTGAGGCCGTTAACGCCTCGTTCACACCACGTTTTTAACTATGCTCACTGACTACCTTTGAACCGAGACCTCACCTCCTTCCCCAAAGCCACACCTTCAATGCGGATACAAAAGCATGTTTAACCTGGCCAGTGAGCTACACAAAATGCTCGTCTCCCCATGCTCTATGGCAGTGGTTCTCAAACTTTTGGCGCTGCGACCCCCCCCCCCCAAAAATTTAAGTTGGGGTTCGCGCCCCCCCTCCCGACTCGTACTTGAAACACACTGCAGTGACTTCACAGAGCGCATAAAAAAAATCCACAGTGCCTGGAGCACATTGGTCATTGCCTTGGTACTGCCAGCTGTTAAAACTAAACAGAACTAAACTAAACTGGCATCACAAATTAATTATTTACACTCTGTGTATAACACAGTAAAAACAGCCAGCCACATTCATAAAAAAGGCTTCTGTAATTGCAAAGAGCGGTATGTAGCCTATTTATGCATGGGACACAGACTGGAAGATTGAGCGACCCTCTGCTGCAGACAGAGGTTACTATCACACATGACAGCTACCAGACGTACACAAACCTTGCATTACTGACCAAAAATATACAAAAACAAAACAAAAACTACCACTTCCAAAACTTTAGCTTTCAGCCCCCTTCTTGTCCCCTGCATGGTGCCAGCTCCAGCTGTACACACAGAGATACAATTTTCCCAACTTAGCCCCTCCTCGCGCTTTTTACTCTCCAGTTTGTAAAAATATCACGACCAGTGCAAGTTCCTTCAAGTGTCGAGCAAAACAACATATCCTCCTACATTTTCCCCTCGTAGCTGTATCTTGCAAAAACAAGTAACTGTGCATCACTGGAAACATCCGTTGTTTCGTCAATTTGGAGGGAAAATATTCTACTTTTCTTCACTCGTTCAATGAGCTGCTCTTTAATGTCGTTGGCCATTTCACCAATGCGCCTCGCCATTGTGTCATTAGACAGTGGAATAGTCTCAAGTGTGCTCGCTATTTTTTCACCATGCATAGCTCTGGTCATTGCAATCGCTGCTGGGCGGATCAGCCTCTCTGCAATAGTATGGGGCTTTTTGGATTGAGCAACCAGGTATGCCACTTCATATGAAGCCAACAGGGCTTTGACAGGGATTGTGGAGTGCCCACGTACAGTCGTCTTTTGGCTCTATAGTTCTCCCTCCTTACGACGAAAAAAATCTAATGGTTTGTCAATGTAGGATGGGTGTTTGGTTTGTAAATGCCTCTTCAATTTCACTGGTTTCAAGCTTTCATGAGCAAGCACTTCTGAACACAGAACACACTGGATATTCCACTTCATTTTGGCTCGGCATGTGAATCCGTACTGCAGAAAGTCGGTCTGATATTTCCGACGCTTGTTGGAGGCCAAATCTGCCGCCGGCGCCTTACGTTTTTCAGTTGAACTCGTAACAGTTGGCCCACCTTCACATGTGTCGTCTTGAGCTGACAGACGTTTTTTGACAAGCCACCGATCCATATTCAGCCACCTTGCAGTCGTTAGCTAGTGCTAACATTGACTTTCAGCACCCGCCACTGTGCTGCACGCGCGCTCTCGCTCTCGCTCTTGCTCTTGCTGTCACTCTCGCTCTCACTCTCTCTCACTCACACACATACTAATTTCACTTGCTGCTCAAATCTGTTTCATAATCACTACATTATAACATTGGTATTGGAGATTTAATTGAAAAATAATTTTCAAAAAATATTTATGAATTTCTTTATTATATATTTGTTTGTTTATTTGTTTTGACAAACTTCCCGCGACCTACCTAAGTACCCACGCGGATGGTAAACCGGGCGATCGTACCTCGCCGCAGGTCGACTCCAGACACGAGCCGCTTGGGCGGCCGTTCCGTACTATCGGGATAACCGAGCGGTGTTATCGTCTATCTCGATGGTTCAGATTAATTACCGGGATCTTGCACCCGCTACGAACCCTTTACGTGAAGCAGGATGGAGAGTCAATGGAGAAAAGACAAAGCAAAACGGGAACAGTTCAACATGCAAGCACTTTATTTACACGACACACGGAGAGCACACATATAGCAATTAAAACAATTATGCACAAAAAGCAAATGTAATACGACCGACTAACGCATACACACGGCAACACTTATACAGTTCTACTTCACAAGACACTGCGCCACCAGATCCATACAAAAAACAAAAGAAAAGGCCACCCTCAAAGACAAGGGGGCAGACGGGGCCCGTGGGCCTTTATGGCGTGGGACTTGGCAGACCGAACGAGTCCCACGAGACCGTTGCAGGTTACCTGCACCCTCACGGTGCGATGGTGGGCGAGCTCTCTCCGGCGCTCCTTGTACAAACACGCAGGTCCGCGCGACACAGCTGGCAGAGCGGCACCTCCAGTCCGCGTCCCCTCCGCGACGTCCGGACCATCCACCGACTGCAAGCTCCAACGAGCGGGTCGCTCTACGGACCGCTTCTCCAAGACCCAGACGGGCAGAAGACCATGAACCGCCGGCTGATAGTGACACTCACCGACCGCCCTGACCTGACCTCCTCTGACCTGACTTCCTCTGACCTGACTTCCTCTGACCTGACTTCCTCTGACCTGACTTCCTCTGACCTGACTTCCTCTGACCTGACTTCCTCTGACCTGACTTCCTCTGACCTGACTTCCTCTGACCTGACTTTCTCCTAGCGGCGCCTCCGTGCACCCTTTTATTTCCCCGGCACCCGCCCCTCCTTTCGCGGAACGTGGGGGGGGGGACATTCCACCAGAGAAATCGGGGCGGGAGTTGAGTTTGCAACCGTCATTCTTGTTTACCAGAGAAATCGGGGCGGGAGTTGTTGTTGTTCCCCTTTTGTGTTCGTGGAGATGTTGACGGTTACTGGCGGAGTGGTGCGGGTGGCGTGGTTGATGAGAGGCAGGTGTGGTTGTGGTTGTTGTGAAGCGGCGTTGTGGTTGGTGGTTGTTGTGTGATGGCGGTTGAGACGTGGTTGGTTCAAAATACAGATAGAACAGAAAAATGGCTATCTCAAAGTGTCGCAGCCCGAATGAATCACATAATTTCTCTCTAAACAACGGGTTGGGGGCTAACTACACATGTACTTAGAGATATCTCACCTACGGGCCCTTCATGGTGTAATGCGAATTTACACAGCCGTAACAATATAATGTGCATGTTCATAACGTTTACAAACTGACAGATGATCAAAGGGGTACAGAGGTGAGGATCTTGCTCAGGAATGGCAGAAAGTGAAGGAGAGCTGGGATATGGTGGAGGCGGTCAGCGTGAGAAGAGAGCAGGGTAGGGTACTGGGTATGGAAGAAAGAATGGCGTGAAAATGGGCAGCATTATTGAAAGATTAGATGGAGTGGTGTGAGACAACAGCTGCAGAGAGTTTTATTGTTCCTTTGAGGAAAGAAGGGAGGGAGGTCATTGTTCAGCATAGAATTGAGGGTAACTGGGTTGGTGGGGGGGGCGAGAAGAACTTGTGCACCCTCATCGGGCTGAGAGAGGACAGCACGAGAGGATGGAGAAGCGATGCCAGAAGTATTGTGCCACAAAACTGAGAGTCAACCAACTGACCGGTGGTGGATGTAAGCAGATGTTAGGACTGTCTTCTCTATTTCCTTGAGCATCCACTCAAAGAGATTCAGCCTCTAACTTCTTGTTCTTACCATCAGCTGTGACTTATCATGGGCTGACCACATCAAAGCTGGCCTTCAAAGCCAGCTGCAAAGTGGGTGAATCTTTCCTTGGGAATCCAGTGACATCGTGCACAAGGCCTTTTTCCTTAGCTCAATGGAGTACTTCTCTCAGCTATGGAATGGTGTCCCAGCAGCACATCTGTCTTTCCTTGTTTCTATGTAATCTTGAGCTCTCAAAATTGTCAGAATTTCCCATGATGAGGCTGAAGCACAAGGACTGTTGCTTTCACATTGGAAGCAGGTGGCTGTTTTATCATTATTATTATTAGTTATTTTGTTTTTTTAAACTGCCTCTTCTTCAATCATACTCGCTCTTCTCTCTGTCCTCTGACGATCCCCAGTTAATCCAGGATGCATGTTTTCTTCCAGTCACCTCCTCCTGGCTAAACTTTAAATATCTTGGCAGACTGCACATTTAAACTCTTATGTCTCACTCCTGATAAAAGAACCACCTTTCAGAGGCTGTTGTATCTCAATGTTCCAACATCTCTTGTCACCCTCAATTATTCTGTCCAATGATCTTTATTACCTCCATTAACCATGCTTAACCCAACCCTCTTACTTGCAAGTTTGTTTCCTCCCTTTCTTCCTATCCTGTTCGTTCATGTCCTTGATGTTTGTCCCACAATCGGATCGACCTTGCTCTTCCACGAGACCCTCTTCTCCAAGGAGAAATTAAATAAAATGTGATTTTGTTCTGTGTTTTGGTATTTACCTATCTCTGCAGAGACGTACAGTAAATTCTAAGTTCTTAATTTGATTGCTTGCTATACTATAGTGAAGGCTCAATTATTTGTCTGAGAATTCATGTATTATATGACTCGTGTAAGTTTGCAGTTAAAATATGACTATCACGAGTTTGGCTGAGTGTATGATTGCAGTGTGAATATGAAATTGTCAGATTTGTTATTCTCGTTAATGTTTAATGTAATAAATTGGTTTCATTTTGGTTAGTATTCTGGCTTTTTCTCTTCTGTGTGCATCTGTCATGTAAGGTTAATTAAAAAGTGACATGCATATGACATATATATGTAAAGGCAGAACTACTTGCTCACTTGTGTGATTTTGTTTGCAGTTAGAAGTTGTTTGGATAATTGTTATTACAGCACATCGTTCCCTGAGGATGTCGATTGCACCTCTGGCACCATGTCAAAAACCTTCAGCTCATGAGGATATGCTGGAGTATTTAAATAAAAATGATTCATCTCTTTATTTTTCTTTGTTTTTTTTGGCCCCCACAGGTCAGTGATGCTACAAAGATAAGGCCAAAGGCTGAGTTCTGCTTTGGTGAGTAAAAATATTTTTACGTTAATTTTTTTTTGTCTATTTACCATGTTTTGGCATCGTCATGATTCAAGAGGTGATGTGTGTGCCTTCTTTCAGTGATAAACTCTGGTATGCAGCGGTACTTCCTGCAGGCCAACGATCAGCAAGATCTGACTGACTGGGTAGACGCCCTCAACAATGCCAGCAAAATAACGGTCAGTGGCTTGCAAATGATAATGATTGCTGATGATAATCATGTTGCATGATTTCCATGTACAACTTGATTCATGCTTGATTTGCCTTTCACACCATCTCGATTGTGTGCAAAATGCTTTTACAGTGCACACTTTTTAAGACTAAGAAATTATGAGCTTAATTTGTATTTCATGCTCATGCGGAAGCCTTTACATCTACACTGGTATGCCAATGGATTGCTTTTTTTTTTGCTTACCGCCAGACTACGTTATCAGCTGTTTACACAATGCAGATGTAATATAAACTAATGGGAATAACAGGGTTCAGTTCAAAGGAGCTGTACATGTTATATGGATGATAACACTTTATTTGTTGTTTTTTGGGGTTCTGTAATGCATAAAGCTGAACATAAATATACATTGATGTACCTCATAAAATAAGTGGATAATGGTAGAAAATGTGAATAGCCATTGGCTGAATATATGCCCAATACAGTGCAGAGCCGCTTCCACCCAGCTTATTTACATTCACTTAGGGGCACTTAAGTGTGTGTGTGTGTGTGTGTGTGTGCGTGCGTGCGTGCGTGCGTGCGTGCGTGCGTGCGTGCGTGCGTGCGTGCGTGCGTGCGTGCGTGCGTGCGCCTGTCCATCCGTCCGCACGCCCGTCCGTCTGTCCGTCCTCCATAACTCCAAAAACATGAAACTGCATGCATGCTCCAAGGGAGTGCATGAGTGAAAATTGGATGTTTGGGTTCATTAAAATATCCCCTTTGAAGATAATTAACGGACTTATTTTATTGCATCCTTTATCAGGTGCATCCTCAGACACCGAGCTCTCGATCATGCCTTAACCCAAGGGTTCATGAATACAAATTTAGACGACCTTGCATATATTTTTTCTATTTTTATTGTTATTGTTATGCTTTTATATAACAATGTTTGGACTCATGGATGATATTTGCAAAAAAAAAAAAAAAAATTTTTTTTTGAAGAAAACCAAAAAAAAAAATGTTTATTTATTAATATTTTTCTTTTCTTTTTTAAATACAAAGTTGTGGCTAGTATTGGAGCATTTGCTCAAGAAAAATATTTTGCTCAGAAAATGTCGATGCACTGTTTTTTTTGTTTGTTTGTTTTATTATTATTAATATTTATTGGTATTATTTTTGCTTTTTTGTTTGTTTTGTTTTGTTTTTGGACTTTCCATCAACACACCAATAAATTAAACAAAGTAAAATATTTGGGAAAAAATTCATATTTAAGCCTGCATTCCCAAATTTCTGACATTTCAATCATTTGAGACATCTCCTCTGCTAACATTACATCATATCAACATCATTACTTCATTACACATCTTTGCTGATGATTTCATTTAATATCACTTTGCTGATTATTCTACCATCTGCCATATCATTTCTCATCCTTCAGACATGCAGGCAGCAGCCTATGCCCTCACGTGAGACCTTGATAGAATCAAGAACTTGTCCAACACTTGGAATATGTCTTTCAACCGTGACAGATCCCATACAATCACCCTGTCTATGAAAGGACCATCAGGCAAATCTTCCCATAAACTCCAAAACAAACCACTAAAAGTGGTTATTTCAACTTTTGAGCCTCACCATCAGCCATGATCTTTCTTGGGCAGATCATATTTCCAAGATGGCATCCAAAACTCCAACTCTTTACACTAACGAAGAGCCCGTCTTTACAGGAGGAAGAGGAAGTTGGACTCAGAGTATGTGTTCACTATGGTGCTGCTATAAAAACACAAACAAACATCTTCCTCTCAGAAATACTGTGGGGTCATTGGTTAGTGGTTAAATGGAGCAGGTAAAAGATAAGGTGAGATGGGGGATAGATAGGATTTAGGGATGGGTAAAATGTACAAATTGATAGAAAACACTGGGGATGATTGCACAGTGTGAGCTGGTATTTTAGTCATGTCTTTTGTAGTCATGTACATTGCTTTTAGTCATGTACATTTTTGTATTTTAATCATGTACATTGCTGTCATGTGAAATCCAGGCTCGGGAAACTTCCAGTAGAAATTAGACACGAGTCAGTCACAATGAAGTGAACCAGACAGAAAATGAAGTATCTTTAACAACATGTTGTTTTTGTTGTTGTAGTTGTTTGTGTGCTCCTTCCATGTACTGTATACTGTCGGACCCCAACATTCCTGAAAAATTCCGTCGATGTCTGGTCGGGTGGTCCAAAAAAGTCGAAAAAAATAGAATGTTGCTCCACAAGCTTAAAATTATTCTAATATGATCCAATAATGCGCATAATTTTTTTTTTAGCTTGATCGGAGGTGATTTAGAGGTCGCTCCATATGACGACTTTTAGTCTCATGACTTGAATAAATTAGGGTATGGTCAGGTGCGATTACGGGTACTTCTGGATGTCCAAGGTGGAAATGGAGTGCATTTTCAAACTCTATGGGGTCGATTTATTCTAAGAAATGACTGCACCGACATTGAATTCACTACCATTTGGAAAATATGACCTAAAACAAGATTTATCATTACTGGAGTTAAGTAACTAATCCTACTCATTTCGATATTTTCTAATCTATAATTAATTTGTTGTCCGTCTAAACATTTCTTAGACTAAATCGACCCCTCTGAATTCGAAAATGCAGTCCATTTTCACCTCGGAAGTTCAGAAGTGTACGGATTGGCATCTCACCATATCCTAATTTAATATAATAATAACTAAATAAATAACTAACATATTTTTCATGAATCATTGAATCTAAAACACTGGATGTTGGGCCGGCTAGAAATAGGTTCAGGCGGTAGTGGAGACAGCAATAGAGGCGGAGATGATAGTGGTATTTGGTAAATGAGACGAAATATTCTCATAGTTTGTAATTCCATTGATTGAAAAATTAGGGTATGGTGAGATACGATTACGTACTCGACTCCAGTAATGATAAATCTTGTTTTAGGTCATATTTTCCAAATGGTAGTGAATTCAATGTCTGTGCAGTCATTTCTTAGAGTAAATTGACCCCATAAAGTTTGAAAATGCACTCCATTTCCACCTTGGACATCCAGAAGTACCCGCAATCGTACCTGACCATACCCTAATTTAACCAACTCATGAAACTAAAAGTCGTCATATGGAGCGACCTCTAAATCACCTCCGATCAACTTAAAAATGTTTATGCGCGTTATTGAATCATAGTGGAATAATTTAAGGCTTGTGGAGACAACATCTGAATTTTTTTATTTTTTTATTTTTGCTGTTTTTGGACCACCCTAATGTCGGGGCATTGTTTAAATGAGAAAAGGGGGGATAGGTTCCCGGCGGTTCATAATTTACAAGGAAAAATTAAGAATTCTGTGAATACACAAAACACAGGGTTGTGAATATAGATACAAATCAGAAAAATAGGACCACTGGACCTGTCGCTTATCTGGACCCTGGCCTCATGTAATCCAAATTTGGAACAATTCTTACAAGTGGGTCTGGAGAAGAAGTGTTTAAAAAAAAAAAGGAATTAATGCGATTTTTATTTATTTAATTTTTTTCACTAAAATTGGAGTCGGCCATTTTGACACACTTCTGGTCACATGATCAGCATGGCCTCCGTAATTTCGCATCAGGACCCTATCCTATTGTTGGCATCCACATTTGGTAGCATTCCCACTGGTAGGTCTAGAGGAGAAGATTTCTGAAGGAATTTTCATGATTTTCCCAAAAATTGATTAAGTTGGCCATTTTGACACACTTCCGGTCACATGATCAGCATGGCCTCCGCAATTTAACATCCCTAACCTGGCCTAATGTTGTATCCCATATTTGCTAGCATTCTGACTGGTGGGTCTGGAGAAGAAGATTTTTGAAGAAATTTATTGTCAGCCATTTTGACCTCACTTATAATTGTGTGACCGGACCGAGCTTTGCAATTCCTGTTCACCCCCTCTGCTCTGTCTGCGATATGTCACTGCCCCCTCCCCCCAATATTTCTGCAGGGTACTCAAGGCCCGCTAGCACCTCCCTTCCAGTAAAACTATGAAAATCACGAATTGCCACTCACTTTCACTCTTTCATTACTCTTTTTTCCCCGCCTTTGGAATAAACTCCCACACTCTTCAATCCCATTCTTCCCTCCAGGTCTTCAACACAGCTGTTCACCACCACCTCTTACCTTCCCCCATCCAAAACCTCAATCTTTTCTACCCCCGTTAATCCACTTCAAACCCACCTCCTTCAAATTCACTGCCTTCCTTCCCGAAAGTTCCCTGTCGTGTGATATCCTGAAAGTCCCTGTGGTGTCCATCTCGTACACCCCATGTTCCCCGCCCCATCCCTCTCCCTTCCACAGATCTCCTGATGTCTCTGTTCCCCACTGTTTTGTCCTTCCCACTCATGCCCCTCTTGTCTCCTGCCCCCTTTCCCTCTCATCCCTGTCATATTTTGTCCTTCCCTCTCATGCTCCTCTTGTCTCTTGTTGTGTGTTAGCTCTCATACGAGCCTCAACAATGTATAAAAGGCAAAAAGAGGAGCATTGCTGCAAATTTTCAGCTGGATTGGCCCAGCGGTTTGGCTGGAAAAGTCGAAAAAGGAGACGGACGGACGGACGGATGGACGGACAGACGATGCGTGACGACAATACCTTCTCTGGAATGTAAATTCCAAATAAGCTAAAAGCACGAATGTAGAAGCAGGTCAGAAAAACTGTGACTACACCCATGAAAAACTGGGAATGTAGAAGCAGGTCAGAAAAACTGCGAATACGTTAAGCACAGGGCTGCAAATGTAGAAGCAGGTCGTATTTTATGAATCGTGAATGTCGGGGTCCGACAGTGTATGATTCACAAAGCCAAGTGTCTTGTGTTTTTTGTTTGTTTGTTTTACAGTGGTGTTCCTTGTCCTGCTTCTTCCTCCTGTCCTTAATGATGGGCTCTTTAAAGGAATGCTGTAATGAAAATGAAAAAAACAAAACAATGTTTATCACATAAATGTTTATTTAGCTCCGATGAGCCTTTATTTTGTATTGACAAAAAATAAAAAAAGGAAAAACAAGTCACCATGGCTGAGTGGTTAATCATATATATGTGTATATATATATATATATATATATATATATATATATATATATATATATATATATATATATATATATATATATATATATATATATATATATATATATATATATATATATATATATATA
>BROF01004351.1:92618-103586 GCA_024346535.1 Eptatretus burgeri
CCCCCCCCCCCCCCCCCCCATTTCTCCTCAACCTCTCCCTCCCAAAGCTGTTCCCATCTTTATGCTCACCCTCCTGCTTAAAAAAAGCAAACAGGCATTCCTACATCAAAATAGTGGAATATGTAACATTTTCTGCTCCCCCATCCTGCTATCACTGACTTCACAGAAACCCATCATTTTTTTTTTTGAGAAAATGGTCAGAAATAATAGTAAATCTGCATAACCTCCGCAGTAGAAGTGCTGCTTGAGAGAAAGGGTTCTAAAAGGTAATTCTAAATGGTTATAAAGGGTAAAATGTAGAAATTGCCGGTGGAGTCAGGCGAACTGTCTCACCAAGCATGACTCCTTTTATATTTATGTATAATATAGACTGTAGTCCATCATGTAAGCTATATGCAATAGTTTTCTCCATCAAAATCCATCAACACCCTGATTTGATAATACGACCGATCAATCTTGATTTGCTCATGCCAGCCATTTTTACCTCCGCCACCGAAGGTGAAGGAGGTTATGTTCTCATCCCTTTGTCTGTTTGTTTTTTTTGTTTGTTTGGCTGTTTGTGTACAGGATATCTCAATAAGTTGTGGACAGGTTTGGTGTGTGACGTGGACGAACTGATTACATTTTGGTGAAGATCTGGACCCGGATCTGATTACTAGAATTTTTAAAGTGATTCTTCACCATTGAGAGATTAGGGCCAAAAACTATAGATGGCACGATATCTCAAAAATGTATTGGGCCAGATATTTTCTCGTGAATCAGGCATTATGGGGCAGAGGTATGCGCTACCGAGTGCCCTTCTAGTATTACATGAGATACTACTTTGCATGTTTGATGCACACCAGTCCATGAATGTAGCTAAAATTCTGTTTTGATTGGTTCAGTGGTTCCGGAGAAAATTCTGAGAAAAATGATGAATTGCTGGATAGCTGGACCAATCACGTTTGTTGGCGAATATGCACTATATATTAGTTGTGGGGGTGGGGGGGGGGGAGGAGGACCTAAAGTGTGCAAATTTGCTGCCACACAAGGTTTACATCACCTAGATACCAACCCCAAATGTGTCAGCATTTTAACTGAAGTCTACAGTGGTGGAATAGTGACCTTGAAATTTCACCAAAGTAAATCGAAGGATTAAAACCAGATTTTGTGTGGAAAGATGAAGATTGAAAGAGGCATCAGTGAAGGTTGACACAATCTCATCAAAATTTTCAATTTTATTAAAATATATATAATTTCATTATGATTTGATAGTTTGGCTTTTTTTCATCAAATGCAGAAAGTTTGGGATTGATAGTTTGGCATTTAGCTCCCTTTGGGTTTTTTTTTTTTTTTTTTTAATTGATTTTTGTCATGTATGTATATCACAGGAGGATGCAGTAAATGAAGCTCCAGCTGAGACTGCTCAGCAGGTCTTGCTGTATTGCCTTCAGAGCCATTCTTCACAGCTGGATGTTCAAGCTGCATACGGCCAGGGACAACCTATCAAAACTGGTTATTGTGTCAAGCAAGGTGGAATGGTGAGCAATGATGATTCGTTGGATTTGTTCTTTTGTTTTTATAGGAATTGTCTGATATTATAATTTATGGGGATAAAACTTCAATCTGAAAAAGTCAAACGCTACTTCTTTTCAACAATCGTAATTGCGTTTTCTTTTTCTTTTGCAGATGAAGAATTGGAAGCAGCGATATTTTGTGTTAAGTGAAAATTCCATCAGTTATTACAAGTCAGACTGTGTAAGTTGATTTTCTGGCAGTATCTTTTCAACTTCCAATCATATATGTACTGTAATATTGAAAAGCAACCATGTAATGTAATTTTAAATTCTACATACATTGGGTTAAAATATTCCACAGTTAGTCTTTAAAAAAAATTAAAAATGTGGTCAAGGCTCCTGGGAGAGTGAGAGCAGAATGGAATGGAATAAAATAGAAAGAAGGAAGTTCCAATTGCAGATATATTTTATATATATATATATATATATATATATATATATATATATATATATATATATATATATATATATATTATCAAGGGGAGGGGGAGAAGGACGTGGTATGAACAAGTTGAATGAAACGCAGCAGGAAGAGGAAGAGGAAAAGGGGGATGGAACAGACAAACAAACTGACAAACGAAAAGATGAGAGGGAGAGGGGGAAAAAAAATCACAATAACCTGGAAAAGGGGAATGCTTGGGAAAGGGTTGGGGGGGGTCCTTGTGGTAGAATAAATAATGAGTACGCGACATGCCTACCTGTCACTACGTTGACGGGATTAATCAAAAGACAGCATGTTGTGCTTCACAAACGTATTGCGTGTCTTTCTGTGAGTTTCACTGAGGATGTAAAATGCGCAAAAAAGCCAATTTATATCATGTACTTGTTGTTTTCATGGCTGTGGTTGATGTTTGTGTACGTTTTATATATTTTTCTTCTGCTTTGACAAGTATTACTATATTTCCTTTTGTGTGCTCCTACTGTAACCTGAAGGGTTCCTGCTGTCCTGGAGTAATAATTGTGACCGTTGGAAGCGCTACACTACATTAAACTCCCATTCCTGCATCTTCTTTCTCATTCCCAGAAAGAGGGACTTTTAAAATAGGCATTTTTAAAATTAAAAGGACACAAATTTTTGTTCCAAGTGAATCTATTATTGGCTTTCCAATGGTACCATTTTTATAATTCAAGATGGCAAGAACACTTTTGAAAAGAAGCGTGACACACACATGCCCAGTCACACCCTTCTCCTTTTAGTATTATAAATGGATGGGGGATGACCTGAGGTATATAGTTGTGAACAATACCTTGGGTCTCTTTCATAATAGTCGTCATGTGCTATTATGAAAGAGGATGATTTTGTGACCTGTTTACACTCTTATTTTGATGCCTGCTTTTCAGTTTGACCAGTATAGGTGCTGTCATACTTTGTTTAATGAGAACCCCGTTTGTGTAATTGTACTTGTTAGGAACGGGATCCCCAGCGTACAATTTCTTTGCGGGATGTGCGGAGTGCCAGGGAGTTTGATTCGAGTGTACGGACAAGGTAAAATTGGACAAAGTGCAATGCAATTGCTTTGTATTTTGTAATGAGCATCTGACTCTGCTATTTTGATGGTTGTCTTTAATGTTGCTCCCAATGATCATGTTGTTTTCCATTTCTTTAATATTATTTTATTTCAACATCATGCTCATAAACAGTGGATTTTATCTAAAAGTGATTTTTTTTTTTTTAACTTTTATCGAAAAGTGGACTAAAAGTTGATATCACATGTTTAATTCTGTGGGAAACGAGTTACAGCTGACGTTTAAAACATCCTCCCTCCCTTTGATTGAGCAAAGTGAGGAAATGTGTGTGATTTGGGGATTAATAAGGGAATAGGTTATAGATTTGGGTAAAATCTCAAATGGCCCTCCATCCATCCATCCATCCATTGGGACCATACTCTGTGCAGAGCGTTGGTGCTGCCTAAATAGTCTCCTTGGCTATTGGACACAATCCTGGACAGGTCGCCACTCCGACCCAGGATACCATCAAGCTGGCACTCATTTTGCCGATCTCGGAAGAATGACAGGCAGAGTCAACCCCACCTGGTATTAATTCAAAAGCCGAGTGGGATTTGAACTCAGGATCCTTGGATCCCAAGCCCACCACCCTCACCATTAAGCCAACACCAGGCATAAATGGCCTTCGATCAAATATGAAGAATTAGACGTGGGTGGCTCGAAGAAGGGGTTATTTCATCTTCGGTAAAGGTCAAACATCCACAGCAGTTGTGCCTTTAAGGGATTATAACAGAGAGAATAGGCATTTCGGATAAAGGATGATGATTATTAAGAAGAAGAAGAAGAAGGGGAAAAGCAAAAGAAAAACAAAATGGTGGAATTCAAAAAACTGATGGATTAAAAAAGGTCTGACCTTTAAAATGTCAGCTGCACCTGTTTTCCTGTCGTAATAACTGTGCATTAAACTCGGTAGTTACATTTTTAAAAATAAAAAAAATCTTATCAACCAACACACTTGCATTAGCCCTCATATAGTCGAGTATGCCATTGTATCATGTTTATGGTGGCTGTTTGGTGACCTTTTTTTTGTATACCTTGTCTAGGCTCGTATGAGAGCGAACACACAAGGCAACAGCAAGGGGGGGCATGAGACGAGAGGGGCGGGAGTGGGAAGGACAAAACAGTGAGGAACAGAGACATAAGGAGATCTGTGGGAGGGATGGGGTGAGGAACACGGGGTATACAATATGGACATTAGAGGGACTTTCAGGAAGGAAAGCAGGGAATTTGAAGGAGGTGGGTTTGGGGAGGATTAACGGGGGTAGAAAAGATCGAGGATTTGGATGGGGAAGATAAGACGTGGTGGTGAACAGCTGTTTTGAAGGCCTGGAGGGAAGAATGGGATTGAACAGAGTGAGGGAGTTTATTCCAAAGGTGGGGAAAAAAGAGGAATGAAAGAGTGAAGGTGAGCAGTGATTCGTGATTTTGGTAGTTTTACCAGAAGGGGGTTGTTTGCGGAAATATGTTGGGGACAAATCGCAGACACAGCAGGGGGAGGGGGGGGCAAGACCGGAGAGGAGATGGTAGAAGACGGAAAGACCACCGACCTGCCTGCAGTGAGAGAGTGAGAGGCCCAAACACTCAGCCTCATCGTGGGAGACGCCAATGATCCGAAATGCCTTGGTTTCCACAACGTGAAGCCGAGAAAAGTGGGAGGCAGGAGCACCAGCCCAGAGAGGAGAGCAGTACTCCATCAGGCTGTGGACGAAAGCTTTGTATGTGGTCAAGAGCTCAACTGGGCCGAGGAAGAACTTTGCACGATGGAGGATTCTCAGTCGGCGACTGGCTTTGGAGGCCAGATTGGAAATGTGGCTTTCCCAGGAACGATCATGGCAGATAGTGAGATCCAGAAGCTTGAAAGAAAGGACTTCTTCCTGTGGATTGTTGAGAACGTGGATGGGGGCGTTTTCCAAACAGTCCTTTCGGGGAGACAGTGGGAGTGTGTGATTTGTCCGGATTGAAAGACACGTTCCACGTGTTGGACCAGTTTGTGATTTTACCCAGATCGGCAGTGAGCGAAGAAGATGCTGCTTGCCTGTCTGAGGGATGACAGATGGTACGGCAAAAGGTGGAGTCATCACCAAAGAGATAGAGGATTTTTCAGAGTCGAAGAGATTGTTGATGAGAACCAGAAAAAGAACAGGGCCCAGAACGCTGCCTTGAGGAACTTCAGCCTGGACAGGAAGAGGCGATGAAAGAACTCCATTTAGGGTCACACGTTGACTGCGACAGGAGAGGCAGTCGTTGAGTCATGAGTGGAGATGGCTTTGGATACATAGAAAGAGAGTTTGGTGAGCAGGGCAGGGTGCCAGACCATGTCAAAAACACGTGATATGTCGAGGGATATGGCTCTGATTTCATGTCTGGCATTGAGGACCTCCATCCATTGTTGGGAGAGCAGAAGCAGCATATACAGGGTAGAGTGACCTGTTCTGAAACCAAATTGATGATTGGAAATCAGGCCATTGGAGAAGAGGAACAATTTAATGTCTGAAGCGATGATGGATTCCATAACCTTGCTGATGTTTGGGAGAAGGCTGATTGGTCTGTCATTGCAGGGATCTGTTTCTGCACTTTTTTATGCAGGGCAGTGATGTTTGCTGATTTCCAAGCAGATGGCAGATGACCTTGAGCAAATGAGAGGGTGAGCAAGAGCAGAGGAGCAGGATTTTAGGACACATGGGCTGATGCCGACTGGACCGGTTGCAGAATCTGAGTCGAGTACTTTCAAAGGGAGAGTTCTGGAACAGCTATTCCTCTGACTCAGACAAATTCGAGTTCTGTTTGAACTCCCCGAATTGCAGCTATCGGGGGCAACTCTTTGCGGTGGTTGTACTCCCCTGCCCCTCCCCCCCCCAATTTCAAGTCTGGGGCTAAATCTTCCTCATTCATCAGGGCAGTGCGGTTACAGTCAGAGAGTGCTGATCGGTCCCTATGGACTGGCCCTTTCCCTTTTGTCTTTCTTCTCTCTGTCAAACTCGATTGTGGCCCTGACTTTGTGGGAATGGGGGGGGGTCCACCGTTATGGTTGTGGGGGATCTTTGGGTTGCTTCTGGGGGATTGATCAGCTGTCTTTGTGCCACGGGCTTGTTTGTGAGAACTGTCTGGGGCAATACAATAACAACAGCAGCAACTCCCCCAATTTCACAATTGTGGAAATTTTAATTTCACCGAGCTTTTCCAAAACCAGAATTTTATATATGACTGTCACCCCCCCCCATCCACCATCGCTACAAAACCCAACTTGTGTCGTAGAAGACATACGAGTCCTGCTGACACTTGCCCCACCGAAAAATGTGGTTGTTTTTTTTCCTTTTATGATGATGGTCTAAAACTCCACACTTCTCCACATGTACAAATGCTCTCATGCCCTCATTTTTCACAATACTTAAAGGTCATGTTTTCTTTGATTCACTTCTCCATAAATGGCAAGTTAAAAAAAAAGTACATATATTTCGTTTAAATCTCAAATTAAAATTTTAGCATGCATAAAAATAATAAAAACAATTCATATTGGTAAAACAAAGTTTTTGAGGAAAGGTGTTATTGTAAAGTTTACATATTTGCAACATTGTAAAAATGCATTTTTGTGGGGGGGGAAAAAAAACATTTTAAAAACGAAGAAGAAAAATACTCAACTCTTTTCATAAGTTGAAAATATTACTTGCAAAAAATAATACTTCAAATATGTTCTGAAAATGAAACTGTTTTATTGTTTACCTTTGAGTGGAATGGTTTCTGAAATTAATCTTATTGTTATGGGACTTGTAATTTACTACAGGCGTGATTATTATTGTTACCACCACCATCAAAGGTGAAGGCGGTTATGTTTTCATCCTTTTCTGTTTGTTTGTGTGTTTGTTACTTGCAAAATCGAAGATTTTTCAACTATATTGGTTAGTCGATTTTGTTATTCTGTCTTTGTTTGTCTGTTTGTTTGTCACCTACAGATCACAATTTTAAAACAATCTTCAGGAAACTTCACCACATTGTAGAGTTTGTCATAAGGAAGAAGACTATTGTTTTGTGGTCAAAATGTCAACATAGGCCAAAGATCAACAACTTGGGTGAGATTTCTAAAATCCTCAATTTTCATCTGATTGACTTGAAATTTGAAGAGGATTTATATTTCATGACAATTCAAATAGCCAAATATTTTTGAGGTCAACATAGACCAAATGATCAATATAGGCCCAAGGTCACCAACTAAGGTGGTATTTCTAAAATCCTCAATTTTCATTTGATTGACTTGAAATTTGAAGAGAAGTTATATTTCAGGTCAATTAATTCAACCACCAATTATTTTGGAGGTCCATATCAGCCAAAAGGTCAATATAGGCCGAATTTCTAAAATTGTCAATCCAATTCACTTGAAATTTGAAGAGTTTCATATTTGGTCATTGAATTCAACAACCAATTATTGTTGAGGTCAAACTTGTTTTCTGGATTTTGCAAGTATCGTGCTCTGCACGATGACGTCGTCTTGTTTGTTTGTTTTTGTGCATGATATCTCAAAAAGTTGTGGACGGATCCAGATGAAATTTTGTGGACAGATTCAGTGTGTGACGAGGCTGAACTGATTCAATTTTGGTGAAGATACAAATCCGAATCCGGATCTGATGATTTTTTAAAAGCAATTCTTCACCATTGAGAGATGGTGCGAAACCGATTATATTGCACAATGTCTCAAAAAGTTGTGGACGGATTCAGACAAAACTTGGTGGGCGGGTTGGGTGTGTGACAAGGACGAATTTATTCAATTTTGGTGAGGATCCAAATCTGGATCTGGATACGAGAGTTATTTAATTTTAAAAGTAATTCTTCACCATTGAGAGATTAGGGTCAAAACTATATAGAACTGTATAGCATGATATTTCAAAAATGTATTGGGCCTGATATATTCTCCTGGATCAGGCATTACGCTCTATCGAGTGCCCTTCTTTTTTAACATAGAATCATTGAGTATTTGCAATTGTGGTTAAGTGAAGAGTCGAGAAACGTGAATGAGATTAATAATCATAGAATAAACAGCATGGAACTGGCAACTCACCATGGTTTAGAAGTAAGCAATTATTGGTCAAGAGCATGGTTGAGTGGCAGGGCAGGGATTTGTCCAGGCAAGAGGAATGAACAAGTTATTTCCTTTGAGGCATGGGCAGTCTTATGATTGGCCATTGTAAGGTGAGTCATGCAGCTTCAAAAATGCGTGTACCAGACGTGAAGTTGGACTACATTGAGATAAGAAGCTGATCAAGGAGACATGTTGATGAACTCGCTTCACTGAGATTGCATCACAGGTGTCGGGCTCAGGAGATTTCCCCTTTTCAAATGGGGATGCTCTCTGGAGTTCGGCATTCCTTAAAGCCTCAACTTCAGTGAGGACAAACTTAGGTATTTGCAGAATCCGAGGTTGGGGTCGGCCGTTTCTTCAAGTCCTGTGACTTCCTGCTGATCCGGTCACCACTCTGATTTCCAGCAGCGATGTTGAAGTATTCTCCATGGTGATAGCCATGTCATAAATCCAAAGATGCACCTTGCACAGGCAGTAAACTAGAGGGGGAGCACTCGGTAGAGTGCAAAACCTCTGCCGTCAATACTGCTGGGTCACTTAAGTGAACCTGATATCCCATTCATTGTAGGTCAAAACGGATCAGACTCTACTGAACCACGATTGAATAAACTAAACGAGATCGACGCGCATGTAGAAATGCCCAAAAAAAAGATATCAATTTTTTTGAAAAAAATTGCAAAATTTCTAATTTTTTTTCCTCTAAAATTTTTTTTGGGTGGGGGGTTGGAAATCACTTAAAACATGTAGAAATGCAAAAAAAAATTCAAATATTTTTCAAATAAAATCGAAATTTTTTTGAAAAAAAGTTGCAAATTTTTTTTTTTCTCTAACAAATTTTTTTTTTGGTTTGAAATCACTTAAAACATGTAGAAATGCAAAAACAAAAATTCAAATATTTTTTTCAAAATGGCCACCATAGCGGCCATATTGGACTTTGGACCAGGTCCAAAATCTAATGGCTTGATCTTTGGACCATACCTCATCCCCCCACCAAGTTTCGTCGAAATCCGTCCAGGAGTTTTTCCGTAATACTGTTCACAAACAAACAAACAGACAGGGGTGAAAACAGTAACCTCCATCCATTTTCGATGGCGGAGGTTAACAAGGCACCATTTCTTTATAGTGCTACACAATATGAAACATGTTTATTTTTGCCACTGCTTTTTCCTCTTATCTGCTTCACAATTGGAGTTGTTCTGAATTGGTTGCATCTGCCTCGACTGCTCACCACACCATCGAGTGCAGCGAGCAGTCAAGGCAGATGAATCTAATATACATTATATTATCCATCATGTGCTTGATTCATCATCTCACTGTTGACAAATTTGGTGAACTATTGCTTTTGTATATTTGCTTTGTTTGGGATTGAAAACTAGTTACGATTTACCTTAAATCTATGACCAACATTGCAGCTATGAATCCTGTTTTCCTTTTATTTGCCTAACAGCGTTTTTTTTTATTATAAACTGCTCCGAATCGGTGCTGCAACTGGGTTCATGACTCGTGGTGTGGTTGCCGTCTTGGTAAACATTCATTTTATTTTAAATATTATTATTCAATTATAATTGCAAAGAATTTAAAAATAATAATAATAAATAAATAACTATATACGTGGAAACCAATCAAAACAGATTTTTGCAAATCAAGCAATATATGCTGGCGTGTAGTTGGCAGCAGTTTGAATGGAACATAATACTTGCACTCATGATGGTTACCACATCCCAAGCTGAGTGATGCATAAAGTTGGCTAACTTAAGGCTTTTATTAACAGACCAATGTTGAATGGTTACCACAGGCCTGTGAAATGGCAGTTTGAATCCAGTGCTGCTCAGCAAAGTTGCAATAATTGAATCCCTCCAGGTATCCAACATAAACTCAATTGCTCGTTCGACAAAATGGCAGCAGACACGAGTTCCACTCTGTTCCTTCGGAAATAAATAATTTATTGCATAAAAGGACACAATGTAAAACATTTGACGCAAGACGACGACAATAAATCTCTATTTCCACCTCGGTGACATGTGCACATGCACTCAGTAATGATACCTGGGCAATGGTGAAGGGATATGCTTTCAGGGCTGTTAAGAACACCCAGCAGGTGGGAGAACATGGCAGGTTGGCATGTGAAAGTGAACTTCCAGTGGTCTAATCTTCAATACAGCATGATTGAACAAATATATACTTGGGGTGGAGGAGAATGGTTTCAATGAACTCCTTAAATCAGTCCAAGTATGATTTTGGCCAGCTTCAAGAAACCAAAATTCAAGGTGGACGATCTTGGACGAATTTACGGAGGGAAATGTCATTTTGAAAAGGGTAAAACCATAAGATGGACGATTGAGCGATTTAAAATTGTTGATATATTTTACATGATTCTCTGGACTGACAAATTGTATTATTGAAATGAGGAGATTGCAGGTTTTATGGACAACACCTACAAAAAACTAAACCGAGGAACAATTATATGAATACAAGAGAATTTGATTTGTGGTATAGAGACCTCTTCAAAGATCATCAGGGGGGGGGCTTCGTGCGAAAACCCATATATTATATCTGGAGTTTGAGTCCGGAAGAGATCCATGGGGTGCTCGCCCTCTAACTCTGAGGCCACTGGCCACGGATAACCCCGTGGACCGATGGATTGCCAAGCAAACGCAGATGCTGGCTAAACTAGTTGAATTGGAACAGGGTCCTTGTGTCCAATTTACTATGTTACCTTATTTTATGAATTTAATCATTTCAGCTCGGGACCACGCCCTCAGCGTGCACTCTTATCATTGCTGAGGGGAACAGAGAGTGCAGTGCTGCTTAATCCGCGGAGCCGATCAGTGGGGG
>BROF01004352.1:0-21014 GCA_024346535.1 Eptatretus burgeri
GGACTGAGACAGATTTGTTTAGTCAGGTGTTGGTGTATCACAGGCATGATGGTGCGAATGGCCTCCTCCTGCGTCAAAGTTCCTTGTTACATTTGAAACCAACATGGGTTTGATTCCCAATCTGACTATAAACTGCCAGACGGGCGCTTCACAGGTTGGTCGTTGCATCACCACGTGTGTTGTCCCTCAGATGGATATTAACTCACATTTGTTGGTCAACTTTAAAGATTACACAGCTTTAGGGAAGAGTATGTGAGTTCGCTTTGGCTTTCTGAACAAATTACAAACTTCTGCTCAAGTCATTTTCAGTCAAATGTAGGCCGAGTCAGTTCGTGAAAGACTTGGGCCAAAAACTTTCCCGCACTGATCCCACAATAAGATGGGAGTAATTGCAGTTGCCAAAGAAATAGTACTGATTGCACTTCCTCCATTATATCTCTATTCCCAACCATTCATTTCTTTCTTTCTCTCTTTCTCCCCACAGCTCCCGCTGCCATGTTCGGTCGGCTCTGCCGCACCGTTTTAAACTCGGTCTTCACCAATCCTTATACTGTGTCCGATGTTCCAGTACTGGACTATGTCAACAACATTCCTTTACAGCGCAGTTCAGACGGGCTCCTGGCGCTTTACCACATGGGGAATGACTACCATTGCATTCTCTCGCCGCTGCCTGAATCTCAAAAAACCCTCCGGTAAGTCATACCAATGAAAAAGTACTGATTTGGTAATGTGTGTCAAAATAGTACTAACGTTTCTCTCTTCATCGCTCGCTGCTATCTGGAAATTATTAGATGCTGATCTGATAAATGGAACACGTATGTCTTTCAATCCTGGCAAATCTCACCATCCCACCCTGTCACTCTGGAAGGATCGTCAAAATATCCCACCTATCCATACCCATGGTCATCCACTACAAGAGGTGTTGTCGATTGAACTTGTAGGCTTCTCCATCAGTCATGGTCTCTGCTGGGCTGACCATATGGCAAAGCTGGCCTCCAAAGTTATCTGTCTTTCCAAGTAATTCCTTGAAATATCTGAACTCCTCACAACCTATGATGCCTTTATCTGTACCTCAATGGAGTACTGTTCTCTCCTACAGGCTGGAGCCACAGCATCACATCTGTCTCCTGGAATCCATGGAATTTAAAGTTCTCAACATTATTGGCTTCTGTACGATGAGGCTGAACCACAAAGCTGCTCCTATGACGTCGGTGGCCTCTGTTACTGGCTCTCCTTCAGTGTAGTTCCATATACTCTCTCAGCCCTCTGACTCTTTCCAGCTTCTCCTGAATGTATGCATTCTTCCAATTACCCTCCCCCTTCCCAAAAATACAGATACAGGCTTTCTGCACACCTCCACTATTTGGTTCCTCTTCTCTCCCATTTGTGGGACTGCCTTCCTGGGGCTGCTGAAACCCACTCATCCCTCCAGCACTTTCAGCAGGTGGTGCATACCATGTCATGTGATCTCTCATCCCTACCTGCAATCTTTCCATCCCCATTAACCCTCCCTAACCAACCCTTTTACTTCCAGGTTGCATGTGTTTTCTCTGTCTCTGTGTCTGTCTGTCTCTCTCATCTTGTTCATTCCCTTGGTTGGTGTGTCCAACTGTTGCCCCACTGTGTCAGTGCATGGCCTTTTACCCTCTGTCACTCTTCCATAAGCTAAGATTTTGTGTACAATTTTTGTTTTTAAACCTACTGAACTGTCATTCCAGAGGCAACAGTAACAGGAATTAAATGTCAAGTGTTTGAGATTACATCATTAATGTTTCATAATGTAAAACTTTTGGGAATGAAATGTACCGGTGCAGATGTGGTTATTAGCTCCGCCGCCGAAGGTGAAAGGAGGTTATGTTTTCACCCGTCTCTGTCTGTCTCCTTGCGTGCATGATATCTCAAAAAGTTTGGATGGATTCGGATGAAATTTGGTGGGCAGGTTGGGTGTGTGACGAGGGCTAACCGATTTGATTTTGGTGAAGATCCAAATCCAGATCCAGATCTGATAATTTTTTAAGTGATTCTTCACCTTTGAGAAAGAGGGCTAAACCAACATATAGCTCGATATCTCAAAAAGTTGTTGACAGATTCTGACGAAACTGGGTGGAAAGGTTGGGTGTGTGACAAGGACAAATTGACTACATTTTGGTGAAGATCCAGATTTGTATTTGAGGATTTTTTAAAAAGTGATTCTTCATCATTGAGAGATAGGGCCAAAAACTATACTGTATAGCACAATATCTCAAAACGACGTGGACGGAATATGACAAAACTTGGTGGATTAGTTGGGTAGGTGACAAAATCAAGCCCTTAGATTTTGGTTTTGGTATAGATGCAGATCCTGCTTATCAGTGGGCTACAAAACGTAAACTGTTCAGCCTGTTGTGGAGGTATGCCATACCAGTGAGTGCCGTTTGAGTTTGTATTGTGTACATTGTTTATTTTTGTCCTTTCTTCGTCATGCAGTGTATTCCATATCAGCACAGAGAAGGATGCATTGTCAGCCTTTGAACGGCTTTCCAAACCACTGCAACCGTTCCTTCAGACGGGAGGAAGAGCACGCAGTCGTGAGGTTCTCCAGTTGATCTTGGACTCGATAAGGGACCATCCAGATTGGACCTCAGCCCATGTGGCTGCTGCCAATGGGCTGACTGAGTACTTTTGGCACAATGTTGTGCTCAGGTTTGCATGGTTGAGTGAATGGGTTGTTTCCATTGTTTCAGATTTTCTCTATTAACTTATGGGTTATTGATTAGTTAGTTAACCACAAATCTGGCTTTCTTTAAATCACAAAAGAGTCAATTTCCCTGCTTGCTCCCCCTTTGGCCTGTGTGTCACTCTACCTCTGTAGTGATGTGAATACCCAAGTTGGGAGTGATGGCTTGACTCCTCTCCTGCTAGCATGCCAAGCTGGACACTTGGTCACTGTAAACGAACTACTACGTTGTGGTGCCAAGGCTGAAGTGGGAGCTGCCAATGGTGAAACCGTGTTTCACCATGCTGTGTGTAGTGGCAACCTACCTCTGCTACAGGTACATAACACAGCAATCTCACCAGTAACCTCTGTCTGCCTGTCATGCTCACTGTCTCGGTCTGTCTCGGTCTGTCTGTGTGTCCATCACGCTCACTGTCTGTCTCTGTTTGTCCGTCATGCTCACTGTGTCTGTCTGTCCGCCCGTCATGTTCACTGTCTCTGTCTATCCATCACGCTCACTGTCTCTTTGTCTGTCCGTCCGTCACGCACACTTTCTGCTTTTAGGACATCAGAAAGACAAAGCCTATTTTTGTCTTGCAATGATGCCATAAACGCAGAAACATGCTCAATACTGAATTTTTCAAACGCCTGCTTTGAACACTGTCCCCTGTGGTTGTTACTTCTTTGGAGCAATCTCTTTTTCTGATCCTTTAACATTTAACACCCACATATTGTGCGTGAGCAGGTTCTGGTAGAGATTGGAAGAGGAGTGGGAGTTGATGTGGTGTCCGTGGCCGGGGAGACCGCTCTCCATGTGGCATGCCGTCTGGGACGGGAGGACATGGCTAGGGGACTTATCTCATTGGGTGCACGAAGGGATGTCTGCGGCTCATTAGGCTGGCCCATACACATTTCCCTCAAATACGAAAAGCTGGGGTGAGCCATCAAGGAATGAGCTGTGGGGTGATGAAAGTGGTGGAAAGTGGGGAGGGGAGATAAAGAAAGAAGGGAAATTGAGGACCGTTTCATTTCGAACATTTATTTAAAACATAAACAGATATCACAAATTTATGGCTCGTTATGCTGTGGGAAAATATATGGTTGCTGAAGTGATTCCATATATGAAAGGATAGTTTAGTGGTAGAGGCCACACTAAACTTGTGAAATTGGACTGATTTTTACCTTTTCAGTAATTGAATATGGTTTGGAAGGAGAAATGGGGTGAAGGTAATGTGCTCATGTTCTGCAGGTGTATGCGAGTGCTGCTAGAGGAGTCGGTGGGTTTGTGTTTAGACGGACCTGCAGATGATACCAACAATTGGCTGCATCGTCAGCTTCAGGCTAAAGACCCCAAATACAGCGGGATACCTTTGCATTGGGTCAAAACTGCAGAGGTGAGTGTTGCGTACTCTGCAGCTCTACTCTGGTCAAAAGACCTAAGGAGCCATCAAGGTTCTTTTCAATGAATTATTAGGACATGACAAATCAGCACAGTATGAATATGGGGTTTTTTGGGTTTTTTTTAAATATAGAATCGAGGCACATGTGAGAGTAAGGCAGAACTGACAGTGGAACAAACCTTGAGGTAATGAAATAATAGGAAGAGTGGAGGGGAGGAAACACTGGAACCAGCAATTAAGATGGTTGGGTTAGAGAAGGTTATTGGGGGGGTCATAAAGATCATGCATTATAACTGGGGATGACAAGAGATTGTGGTGCACTACTTGCTTGGAGTCATTGAAGGAAGAATGAGACAGAACAGTCTCTGGAAAGTGATTCCTTAGACAGGAGAAGTTGACAGATAGTGTTCTTCGGTCTCATCACCGGAGATTCCAATAATTTTGAGAGCTTTAGATTCAACAGAATTCAGGAGAGACACATGTGATGCTGTGGCACTATCCCAGAGCGGAGACCAGTACTCCATTCAGCTGGACAAGGCCTTGTAGACTGAGTAGCTCTGAAGGAAAGAGTTGGATCGATGGAGGATGCTTAGTCTGCAGCTGGTTTTGAAGGCCAGCTTTGCTATGACGTCGGCCTGGGAAAGTTCAGGGCTGATGGTGAGACCTATAAGTTCAAAAGACTGAACCTCTTCTAGTGAATGACGAATGAATAGATAGGTGGATTCATTTGACTATCCTTTAGAAGCAACAGGGTGAGGCTGTGAGATTTTCCAGGGTTAAATAACATGCTCCATCTATCCTGGTGTATGCCTGGTGTTGGCTTAATGGTTAAGGTGGCGGGCTTTGGATCCTCGGGTCCTGAGTTCAAATCCTGCTCAGCTGTTGAATTAATACCAGGTGGGGTTAACTCGGCTTATTATCCTTCCGAGGTCAGCAAAATGAGTGCCAGCTTGCTGGTATACTGTGTCGGAGTGGCGACCTGTCCAGGATTGTGGCCAACAGCCAAGGAGATTGCTTAAGCAGCACCAACGCTCTGCACAGAGTATGGTCCCAATCTCCTCTCCTCCTCCCACCACTTGTTCATCTGTGTGTTGTACCATCTATCTATGATTCCAGCAATCTCTGTGTGTGTGTCTGTCTGTTTTTCTGTCTGCGACCGCCATTTCTCGGCGACCGCCATTTCTCGACGACCGCCAGTCCGATCTTATTGAAACTTGCCAGGAATATTGCCGGGGACCCCCCGGATGTGCCTTTTCGAGGTTTGATATCGATTGGACGAGCGGTTCCCAAGTTACGGCCATTTATCTGTCGACCAATGACAAGACACTGTGCTATGACATCACGAATGACGTCACAATTAATGTTTATTTTTTTATTTATTATTTTTTATTATTTTTTTTTGCACGATTGACGGTCCGATCTGATCGAAACTTGCCAGGAATATTGCTGGAGACCCGCTGATGTGCCTTTTCAAGGTTTGATATTAATCGGATGAGCGGTTGCCAAGTTACGGCCATTTATCTGTCGACCAATGACAAGACACGGTGATATGACGTCACGATTCATGTTTGTTTGTTTATTTATTTATTTACTTATTTTTTGCACGATTAATAGTCTGATCTGATTGAAACTTGCCAGGAATATTGCTGGGGACCCGCGGATGTGCCTTTTCGAGGTTTGATATGAATCGGACGAGCAGTTCCCAAGTTACGGCCATTTATCTGTCGACTAATATCTGCGAGAGAGGGGGACAGGAGAGGGGGGATGAGAGAGGAGGAGGGAGAGAGGAAGGGCGAGACTCGGGGGGGGCAAGAGAGGGGGGCGAGAGAGGGCTGCACATACTGGCACGCACCTACGGGCACGCACCTACGGGCCCGCCCCTACGGGCCCGTACTAGTCCTCCAAACAGTGACGACTCCCTCTACATCTCTCTCAGACAACATGGACCAACTTTTAACCACTCATCCCAACTCTCTCCCTTCCTCATATTTTCAATTTCAATTGTCAACATGCAAATTGACTGGGTGCTAGTACCTCTCTCACCAGCCATGGCACTTCAGCATCGTTCTGTGACTCCATGCAACTGACTCGATCTGTGAACTTTCCCACCTGATTTCTCCCAATGGCCAATCCTCCTTTCTGGACTTGGTGATGACAAACTTCCCCTCAAATGTTTCCTCCTCTTCCTCTGGTTCAATTGGTTCATCTGATCATCAGCTTGTGAGAGTCAACATCTCTCTTGTATTGTCAGAGAGCTGCCTCAGTGCTGGTGAGTCTGACATTTCACTCGGGCAGAATGGCGGGGACTGCAAGCAGCCATCTCTCTTCAGAACTGATCTTCCATATCTCCTGCCCCTGATGTTAACTCAGCCTAGGAATTCTTCCACAGAAACCTGCTCTCTCTTATGCACAGATTCATCACATTTCATCTTCAATATTATCTTACCCTTCTTCCCGCCCATTGTACACTGAATCCTGTGATGAGGCAGTTGCTCTGAAAACAACTTTCCTTATCTTCCTGAAAGGCAAATCCGACCAAAGTACATTCCAAAAAGTCCGCAACAAATGTATGTCCACTCTCAGGAGAGCCAGAAAACAACACCTGTCCAACCTCACGAATGAACTTTCAAACTTGTCTCTAAAGGCGCTGTCACACCTCTAAAGGCGCTGTCACACCTTGACGATTTAGCCAGCAATGGCAACGTATAAAAATGTATGTAAAACGTTGGCGTACGCTGAAATTTTGATTTTTTTTTTTTTTAGTTTTGGTCGTATTCATAACGTGTTGGTCATATGCATAACATATTAGTAACGGGCACAGAACGTTTCGTTGTCTTATAGATAACTTATACCAACGAATGCTTAGCCTGTTGTCGGCGTTCACAACCTATGCCCAATGATAGTTTAACTTCGGCATAGCGCGCTGCACGTATCACCGACGAACTCGTGGCGTAGCCTGTTAAAAACCTGCCGCACGCCGATTTAAATCATAACCGCCTGAAAATTGAAAGTGTCAACCACGCAGTGTACCTTGACGATTTTGCCAGCATATGCCGACCTATGAAAAATTTGCAGAACCAAGCTGGCACACGTTGAATACGTTATGGGTAAGTTGAGTATACGTTAAGAGCACGCTGAAAAACGATGAAGTACGCTGTCATATTTCGTGGTACATCTCGTACGTCGTGAAATTTCAAGCATGCTGAAAATTTTACGACGTACTCACCGTATGGTTCACACGTTCCGCTACGCTGGGAATACGTCGTAGGCACGATATGCGATCGTTGACACACGTCGACACAAGTTCCTTGTAAGTTACTCATAAGTTGAAACACGTCGAGGTAATGTTTAGCGTACCTGAAACTTATTTTCTCCGTCAAGGCACATTTTCTTTTTTTCTCCTTTGCTCCATGAAGGCACGTGACGAAATAGCTGAAGTTGTTGTTGTTGTTGTTGTTTTATTCCTATTTTTTTTTTAGTCTATCATGAATTTTAAAATATATTCGGACATTTGCTTTTAAGTTTCGACGTCGACGTGACAATATCCTCAAACAGAAAATATTCACAGAGGAGGAACTAAGAATAAGACATGAGCAAACTGAAGAGGCAATCGGACATGACGTAACGGCACATGATGAAATATCGGAAGTTATTGTTGTTGTTGTTGTTGTTGTTGTTTTGTTTTTTTTAACGCTGCCAAAATGCCATTATACGGTAGCTGTAAATTAGAAACACGTTCAGTAAGTTCTGTGGTCGTCCGGAAGACGTCAATCAAATACGTCAATATGAGTTGGAGGTACGTTACACATAGGTTCAAAGCACGTTACTCAAAGGTTAGAAATAAGTTTTGGGTACGCTAAGCATTACCTCGACGTGTTTCGACTTAATGAGTAACTTATAAGTAACGTGCCTCGACGTGTGTCAAGCGATCGTGTAACGTGCCTACAACACTTTACTCATAGGTTATAAATAAGTTTTGGGTATGCTAATCATTACCTCGACATGTTTCGACTTATGAGTAACTTACAAGTAACGTGTGTCAATGATCGCATAACGTGCCTACAACTTATGGCCAGCGTTGCGCAATGTGTGAGTCATACACTGGCATACGTCGTAAAATTTGAAGCATGCTAAAATTTGAGGACAACCGCAAAGTACAACGATGAAAGCCAGCGTACTACGACGTATGGCAGTGTTTTTCAGCGTGCTCTTAACGTATACAAACTTACCCATAACGTATTCGACGTGTGCCAGCGTTTTAGACAAATTTTTCATAAGTCGGCTTACGCTGGCTAAATCGTCAAGGTGTGACAGTGCTTTAACACCTGGCGGCGCCTTGTTAAGTCTCTCTGAAAGCTCCCCTTTCATCCCTTCCCTCTCTTCAAATGGCACGACAGCCTACTCAGCTCGTGAGAAGGCTGAACGCCTCAATTCTATATTTGGGTCCAAATCTTGTGTCCCCAACCCCCACCCTCTCTGTAGCCACCCTTCCCAGTCATACCCAACTCTGTATCTTGGACTTTACTAGGGTGTTTCCGAAAGAGTGATGCAACTTTAAATGTTTATTTACAAAGAAACAGAAACCTCAGGAACATGAACCAAACATTTATTGAAAGCTTATGACATGGTATTTTCTATCACTGATTGCTATTGCAGTGAGTCAATGCACGAGTTAGTGAGAGCCCAAGTTCTGAAATTGGCATTTATGCAAAATCCTTGTAATTGACATTCTGTGTGCCTCTCCGTGGTTCAGACAGGCATTGATCCTGACTCCAAAGTTCTGTCCAACTGTCCTGTAGGTCTCATATGGCACAACCTGGAGGTAGTCTGACGACACCTGCTTCAGATCATCCAGTGTGGCAGGGTGGTTGGCAAAGACAGAGCCTTTGGCAGCCCCCCAGAACCAGTAGTCCAGAGGGTTCAAGTCTGAACTTTGGGGTGCCCAGTCATGAGTAGTATCCAGGGTAATGAGGTGGTTCCTGAAGAGCTTCCACAGGAAAGTGATGTGTGACCAGCTGTATGCAGGGGTGCACCATCCTGCATAAACCAGGTCATGCTGAGCTGGTTTGGGGTGACCTTTTGGGCTGGATCATTATGGAACTTCTGGAGCACGCCCTGGTTGCACTCACCGTTGATCGTCACCGTCCTGCTGTTGTCATTCTCAAACCAGCAAGTCCCTAGCGTTCCCCATCTAGCATTGAAGGTGCAGAAGCATGTGACCTTAGGCCCTTTCAGGTTCCTCTCAAGTGATCTCAGGTGGTTCTGCCCCCCAGAAAATGTTGTTGTGGTTGTTGATGGCACCGTTCAAGTGGAAATGGACTTCATCACTGAACCAGATCAGATTGATCCAGTTTGGGTACAGCTCCATCCTGTCACTGAGCCAAATGTACATATCAAGTCTCCTTCTCATGTCATCTTGACTCAATTCGTGCCTAATAGAGATGATGTATGGTAAAAGCTTCAGTTCCTTTGGGAGGCTATGCCAGACTGATGTTGGTTTGTTGCCTAGCTCCCAGGAGCACCGGCGGTGAGACTTCTTGGGCCTGTCCACTGCAGAATCCCGCATGGTGTCAATGTTGACTTGGCTCTTGGTTCCTGATGCTGGCCTGCCACTGTTGCCCTTGTGTTCAAAATGTTTCACAATACGTTGAATGGCACAGTTTGTTGGTCCATCACGTGTTCTGAGGTCCTATTCCCAACAGAACTTTTGGCGGGTGTCTTCTTATGATTGTCTCATACCACTGAGCCACCACTTTTGTCTTCTTCTTCACTATCAATGGCATAGTTGAGCTACAGCACTAGAAATCCCAACGAACAAATACCACGAAAACACTACCAAACCCTGAAAAGGAAATGGGTCAAAAAACTCAAATCAAAAAAAAAATGGTCAAAAAAAGAAATGGCAGGAAGTCAAAGTTGTATCAATCTTTTTGAAACACCCTGTATATCTTTTGCACCTGATAAAGTTTCTGTCAACCCTCGACACTGAGTCTGCCACTGGACCGGATGGCATCAGCCCACGTGTCCTAAAAACCTGCTTTGCTGCTCTTGCACATCCTCTCTCTGCCCCTTTCACCTATCATTGACCGATGTCATCTTCCATCTGCTTTGGAAATCAACCAACATCACTGCATTCGTTACATAACTAGAACAAGCAATTAAAGATTGCATGCCCTCACCCAGACCTTTTTGTGCAGTTTTATAGTTTGTATTTTATAGACTTGCTTGCATTGTAATTGTACCACATATACTTTATAGATGTACTCGCGTTCTAATTGTGCATACTTTACAGAGGAACACGGTTCAAAAAAGACAGCATGTACTGCTGGCTTTCCATGAGGTGGCATTTCTTCACACATTCTGTGTGAACAAAGAAACAAATAGACCCAAATACAATACCCTCTCCTCTGGTGAGGGTAAAAAGGTGCAAAAATGGATTGGTTTGCTTCCATTCATCAGGAAGGTCATGGAATCCATCATTGCAGTTGATATGAAATCCTTCCTTTTTCTCCAACGGCCTCATCTCAAATCACCAATTTGGTTTCAGACCAGATCACTCCACCTTGGACATGCTGCTTCTACTCACCCAACAATGGATAGAGACCTTCAATGTCACAAGATCAGGGCCATCTGTCTGTGCATGTCTCATGCTTTTGATACAGTCTGGCATCCCGCCTTGCTCTCCAAACTCTCTGCCGATGGCATCCAAGGCCAATTCTACACATGGCTTACTGACTTCCTCTACACTCGTAGCCAACATGTGGCTCTCAACGGAATCCTTTTATCTCCTCTCTGTGTAACCGAACATGCCCAAAAGGGACGAAAATCATTTTCCCCGAAAAAAATTGCTTCTTTCTATGAAGTCGGAATTACTCAGAACTGACCTGTTCGCTACTCTATTCCTTTTAATTCCATGGTTGAAATAGATTCCGCCCACCACTATTATGCATTCCAATGAAATGGTTGATAAAGAACGGCTGGCTGGGTTATACAAAACACATTCTAGAGACGTCCGGAGTATCAAAGAATGTGTGAATTGGACAAATGAACTTTACATCAAATAATGTGCGAATTTGACTAATTAAAAAATTTAAACTGCGGAATTGAACTTGGCACTCGTTCCAACTGCTAAAAAGAAAAAGTGCTCATTTGTCCAATTCGCACATTGACACTGCGGTCGTCTCCAGATGGTGTTTAATAAGACCACGCTGACTTGGCAAGCAATTGGCGATCGGTTATACAAACACTATCCCAGAGACGCCCATAATGTCAATGTCCGAATTGGACAAATGAACACTTTTATCTTTTATTTCAAGCAGTTGGAATTGCATCTGAAGTAAATTCAGCAGTTTAAATTTTGAAATTTGGCTCAGGTTAAGAGATTCTAGAGCTTTATTGTATGTGCGGAAATGAAATAAAGCCACAAACACTGGCATTTCCAGGCATTTATAAGCATTACAATGTAGATAGTGATTCGTAGTTATGAAAATGAGGCATTCGATGATACTAATGAGGAAACTGATAAAAAAGATTGGTTGAGCACTTTATCGTTAAGAAACCATTGTGGGCTATTCCAAGTCAAGGCATTGTTGAGCAGGCCCCCCCAAAAAATGGCGGGCTCACCCAAGAGGTTGACCAAGGATGAAGCCTTGATAAAGGATGATTAAATGAGGCTGTAAATTATCTTCAAAAGGGATGTTTAAATCTACCCAAACACCCAGTTTTCGTTCATGCACTCCTTTGGAGTTTTCTTCGTATGCATGCAAACTTTCAGGCTGTTAGTTTTTTATGTTTTCGCAGTTATGGAGGAGACGCACACACTGACATTTATGAGTATAGATGGAAATGTTTTGAGATATTTGACATAATAACCCATTTTCCTTTTGAGGATAAACTACTAAAAGTACATTTGGAAATGTTATAGATTACTGCCTATCCAAGGTTGACTGTTTTTCCATGTTTTATGGATTCCAGGCAGTGCGATATCTGACAGAACGACGATCAGAGGTGGAGGCACGTAGCCACACTGGAGATACCCCTCTACATGTGATGGTCAAGCGAAGTCGCATTTCTTGTGCCGTGGCCCTCCTTGCCGCTGGAGCAGAGGCTAATGCAGCAGGCCATCATGGGGATACACCACTGCACATTGCCATGCGGGTTAGACCACCATCTGGCTGCACTGCTGCATAAGGACATGCAAAGCATGGGGATACACCACTGCACATTTCCATGCAGGATAGATGCTGCATCTTGCCATGTAATTGAGTTGTTAGGTGATGTACTGCTACGGCCTTTAGATATCTTGGCTGCCTTTAGTCTTAAATATTTATTACCCCATGCATGAAGCGAAAAGTTGGGTTAAGCAATTGGTTCAATCTGTCTGTCTCCAGATGTCAGTCGAGGAACTACTTAAATTCAATTAAATTTTATATTTTTAACTCTGTAGGAATTGGAACACGAACCTGCAGTTTAGCAGTACTTTGGATCTAAATTTGGCAAATTCTACGGAATCTCGTCCCGTAAGGTAATATTTTAGTCTTTCTGCCTGTCTGGCAGTCAAATAAAACTTGAAAATCATTCCAAACAGGAAACCTACTCTTTTGAGGGATGTCATAAAAGACTCGAAGAACAGGCACGGATAACTAATTTAACATGTTAGATAAGGTGTAAAAGACGTTGCATCAATCAGGGTAAACTTCAAAAAAAAGAAAAATAATCCTACAGCTTTTAAAACTTTTTACCTAACTTGAATTATACATTTGAACACTGAAGGACACAAATAACCTTCATGCCACTTCCAAAATTCTCCAGTTTTGTCGTGCTTGGACAAAATATTATGCCATTTCGACCAATCAAATTTGCCACTCACACTCACAGCACTGAGTATCGAGATTCAGCAAAATCATGGCTCATAGGACATATTGTTGTGGTGCCGGGTATTGGTGGCGAGCACGACCGCTAGGGGGAGCAGTAGTCGGCTCCACCGAACACACCGGAATTTAGGTTGTGACCCTCGGATAAGTTCGAAAGGCACGGGCCCCTTACATGACAATGAATTGACAATAATTTGACCACGTGGGGTAGGGTTAATTGCCAAACTTCAATATACCTAAGTACCCACGCGGCAAAGTGTACCGGGGAATTCACACCATCGACAGGCTTCGAGCGGAACGAGCCGTTACCGTGCTCGAACCGTGCGTGACCCCAGCGGATGGTTACCGACGCCTGTCGGTCCAAGTGAACAATTTACTGCTTCGCTATTTCTCAACACGCACCATGCTAAGCCAATGAAAGAATCACAGAAATGAGTTGGAACATTTAACAAAAGATATTTATTTACAACAATAATCTGGGAGGGGAACACAGAGCAGAGTTATCATGAATAAAAAAGGTATCATGAAAAGAAAACACTGAAACAGCTCTACTTAACAGACGGGGCCCACGGACACAGACACACACCCAAAAGAACTGGACCCCGTGGGTCTATCTCGGTCAGGCCGGGCCGGGGTACCTGTCCGCTTCGTGCAGCCACACCGACTCCGAACCACTGGTGGGACTCGAACCCATGACCCGAAGTCCACGGCTTAGGATCCTGGCTGCTCGACTACCAGACCTGCCCTCCAAAGGACCGCAGACCGCTCCCACCACTGTGCTGTGTCACCACGACCGTCTGCAGAACCCTCCGCAGTCGCCACGATCACACGGTCTCCCAAAAAACTGGTCCGGACCAAGCCAATCTCCGACCGTCTGCCGCAATCGCCATGATCCTCCGAACTGCCGTCCTCTCTGCTTTCTTGAAGAGGGAGAGGCTTCTTCCCCCCGCCACTCGCCTCCTGATTGGACGGTGGGTTGTCACGCGGCTCGTGGCGGCCTGCCGATTGGCTGGGGCGCACGTGTGGTGCTCGTCCTCCGCTCATTGGCTGGAGCAAACGCTCTCTGTCCCTCCTCAGAGCGGAGCTTCGACCCGAGGCGATGAAGGCTCCGCCCACGTCCTCAGACAAAAACACGTGCGTAATGGCGACCGGTCGAGTGCGGGAAGGTGGCGTTGTTGTAGTGGATGTAGTAGTAATAGCTGTAGTTGTTGGTGGTGAAGAAGCGAAAATGGGCGTTGTTGTCGTTGTTGTTGGTGGTGTAAAAATCCTAACTATAAAATAATTCACAGCCCACGTACAATTAATCTCCCATTAAACATATGATGGGACCCTACCGAAAAACACATACTTACCAATATAACTGATCTATAGGACCTGGATGTTGAGTGCTCATGGCTGCCATATTCGTAACAATATTGGTCCCATGTCCTTTATCTGAAGACTGCATGGGTGAAGGTGTTACAATGAACTCTTTTTTTGGGGGTTGTTGTTGAAATCTACACTATCTTCCCATGGTTTTTTCTTCCTTCCTGTCAGCTTGATAACCTTCCACTGATCAAAGCTCTCATAGTGTTTGGAGCTGAGATGGACAAGCCAAACGAGATCGGAGAAACACCAGGCCTATTAGCTGCTCGTTGCAGCACAGGTACTTGTTGACAGTCAAAGACAGTGAAGTTGACCTTGTAACATAAGTTGACTAGCAGGTAGAGATTACGATGGTAAAAAATTTGAAATTATTAGGCTTGTTAAAAGTCAATTTCATGGTAAAAGTAAATTAGGTGATGGCAATTGGATTCTGTTATTTTCCATTCGATAAGTCGAACTACTTCAACATTGATACAAGTCTCATCGAAGAGTTTGTATATGTATGACATGCAGGACAAAAACATTCAGACATTGATACATATTCAAATGGATTTCAAGGATTTCATGACAATTGCCAAATCCACAGTTTATGGCATTTAAACTTGGGATCACAGCCACAAGAGCCAAGTGCTCAGAGGGGAAGGTCAGACAGGCCAATGCAATACTTTTGGATTTGATCCTGTTAACTCTATTTCTATCAAAAACTCATCCCAATGTTGGTGTTTGAAGGGGTGTGCTGCATAAAAGAGCAGGCTGTCCTATATTAAGATGCTAAAGCCAGCTGTTGCACTTCCTATCACTTGTTAATAAAATACCTTGCAGAATATGCTGCAAAAGTAGCCCTTTGTGCTGCTGACCTGGCAATAGAGACCATGATAAACAGGTCAACTGTTAAATATTAATGAAAAGGATTTTTTTTCTATTCTGTCAAAATGAGAGTTTAAATACAGAAGGTTGGGCAGGGTAATGGAAGGGAAGGACCAACGCTTTGTATAGATGGCAGTCTCAAAACAAGAACTAACATTCCATACGCCTTGTAACCTCAATCCCTGCATCCCATCCTCAAAGGAGCCAACCGTGAGATCCTGATTTCATTTCTTCACAACGTGGGGATCTCTCGCTGCCTACCGACCGGCATAGTTACCCTTTCATCTCAATCCCCTCCCATACAACCACCCCCTCCTGTCAAAGCCTCACCTGGAATAGGTACCTTTCATTATGATCCAGGCTGCCAGCCATTTTCCTGCATCTTCCTGAAACTGCCTTTTTCAACCTACTTTCTTTATTTCCCTTTTCTGCGTCCTTCCATGTCTGGAAAAAAATTAAAAATCAATCTCATTATTCTTTGGGAGTTTCCCTCTTGGTTTGGTTCTCCACCAGTGTTTCTCCTTCCCCACCCCTGACACTGAAAACTTTGTGTTCCGAACTTTTTCTAACCCCAACCATCTGTTTAATTTCCTGACTGGCTTTTTGTCTCTCGGCTGTCCCAATCTCTTTATTTGGCTTATCTGTATGATTTTTCAATTCCTTTTTCCTTCAACCACCAAAACCCACTTCCTTGTTTAGGTTTTGAGGATTTTATCGCAATCTCTGCAGTTGTTGGCTCTCTCAGCAAAGGTTTTGACACTGTGGACGGTGCACCCAAACCTCGGTGATTTGTTATTCTCATTCTTGCTTTGAATATTTCCCCCCATTATCCCCAAACCAACCTTGCTTTATTAGAGCTTTTTAAAAATAAAAAAGCTTTTTGTGATGCCATAGCAATTCTCCAGTGGGAAGTTGTTGAATTTGTTTTGTAGAAATTTTGATAAAGCTGCACTGAGCTGAAAATTTTCAGCGAACGCTGTGTGATACTTTTCCTCATATTCGCTATGGTTCCCAGGATGCTGAAGGACGGTATTTGAGAGAATAATAGGATTAAAGTTAAATGTTTGGTGTGACTACATTAAGATCAGGTGCAGAAAGATAATTGCATGCTTTGAGAATTAAATCCTTTGTAACAAAGGTGCAGTCACTGAATTAAGAATATTTGTGAAATTGAGTGAGTTGCTGTATTTCGGCCTTTAAATCTGGTATGTTGGTGAAACAAATAATTTACCCCAGGTTTGTACTCCTGATTGCCCCCTCCCTCCACCCCCATTTTCTCCTTCTTCTTTTCTTCCCTCTACTTCCACGTCATCCTCTTCATCTGGGTTCTAGGGTTCTTGGAGATGCTTGTACATATGTGTAGGATAATGACATGAAACATCAGTGTACTTTTCATTGAATTTACAAGAGGATTAATAGACAATCAACAAATCGACAGGATATAATTTTATGGGATTTTAACCCGGGATCCCAATGTCACGAGCCAAGTGTGTTGCCATGTGAACCCTTGACTCATGATGCAGTCAACCCAGGTTCAAATGCCCTATGCTATCTGTGTTTGAAAGTACATTGAGGTCTGACATCGATCTATGTATTCCTAAAACTCTCATCTTGTGTGTGTATATATAAATATGTATGTATGTTCCCGAAATACAGCTAAAACGGTACACGATAGCGCAAAAATTTTAGGGCCACCTTACTCAACATTCACCTGCGGTGTGCAGTATCAAGTTTCATTCAAATCGGGCAACAAAACAAATTATTAAAAATCAATTCCCGATTCAGTCAAGTACTCTTCGGGAGAATTTGATCAATGCAAACAACCTCAGCGGTATCGTTCGCTGGAGCTGTCTTCTTTTTTTTCTTGAAATTAATTTTTTCATCAACCGCTGTCAAAATGGGAACCCAACAGGTTCACGGGTCATCTCGTATATTACTAAGACTCTCATCGTGTGTGTGTGTGTGTGTGTGTGTGTGTGTGTGTGTGTGTGTGTGTGTGTGTGTGTGTGTGTGTGTGTGTGTGTGTGTGTGTATATGTATGTGACTGAAATACAACCAAAACGGTACACGATAGCGTAAAAAAATTAGGGCCACCTTACTTACCATTCGCCTGTGGTGTGCAGTATCAAGTTTCGTTCAAATAGAGCAACGAAAAAATTTATTGAAAAATCAATTCCCGATTCAGTCAAGTACTCATCGGGAGAATTTGATCAATCCAAACAACCTCGGCGGTATATTTCGCTGGAGCTATCTTTTTTTTTTCTTGAAATAATTTATTTTAAAATCTCAAACATTTAGTTTTGACAAAGAACAATTTATTTTTAAGCATAAAATAAACATCGCCATTTTGATCTAATACTTCCGTGTTCATTAATAAATTAAATTGTGTTATCGAAGATTACGCACAATTATTTCTTCGACTTTCTTTTCTCCGTTTTTTTTCACATTGATGCGCAATATCAAGTTTCGTTCAAATCGGGCAACGAAAAAAATTATTAAAAAATCAATTCCCGATTCAGTTCAGGACTCTTTGGGAGAATTTGATCAATGCAAACAACCTCGGCGGTATAGTTTGCCTGAGCTATCTTTTTTTTTTTTTCTTGAAATGATTTTATTCATCAACCGCTGTCCCAACGGGTTCACGGGTCGTCTAGTCTACTATATATTTGTCGTGCATGTGATGAAAGTTCGAACTGTGTTAATACAAAAAACAATTTCGAAGTATATGTACTCAGATAGGAGAAGTTCTCAGGCCAACTCAAATGACAAAGTAAATAGTCAGATTTAATTATTTTAAACCTTTCCATGTTATTGTGGATTTTGGTTACTGTTGTAACTAATGAAGGGTTTTTTTTGCTTTTGGTTGTTTTTTTTTCAATAAGAATTTGCTCATCACCCAAATCAATATGCATTGAATGTGTCAATTGTTGAAACGTGTTGGCACATTGCCGTTGTATGGTATATTGGTGCAGTGGTGCTCGGGTACTCTGTCTTGATGGTGGAGGTATACGTGGTCTGGTACTGATTCAGCTACTTCTGGCTGTGGAGAAAGCAGCTGGTTGTCCTGCAAGAAAACTTTTTGATTGGATCGCGGGTACCAGTACAGGAGCCATCCTTGCATTGGGCATTGCTCACGGTGAGATGGAGCAGCTGCTATGTGTACTTGTCTTTGTCGGTGGTCTGCAGACATGTAAATACTCTACAAGCATTTTCTTATGTGCTTTCAATTGTTCTCAACCGTCCCTTGTCTCATTTCGTTCTCTCCTTTCACCCAGGAAAAACTCTCGTGTACCTCCGCGCACTCTATTTTCGAATGAAGGATTTAGTGTTTCAGGGGAGCCGTCCTTACGACTCAGTCCCTCTGGAGCGTTTTCTCCGTGAGGAATTTGGAGAAAACACTCGTATGACAGACATACAAACACCCAGGTGGGAGACTGCATTCCATATTATTCCAAGGGGTAGCCATTGAATTAAAATATTTGTGAAATTGAGTGAGTTGCTGTATTTCGGCCTGTAAATCTCGTCTTCCGATTTCTGTTGGTGAAACAGGTTGTATGTTTGTATATATGTGTGTATATATATATATATATATATATATATATATATAATCGAGATCAGACCACAACCCCATTATGATAATGGGTACCAGGAAGCAAGTGTTAAATCAGCAATTGCTGCATGCATCCTGACCAACAGAAAATGCCTGCCACACAATTACCTCTCTTCTGTACATAAAACAGTTCTGGGAGCAATCAGGAACAATTTAAATTTTAAAACTCTCTTCTGGCTAAATAGTTGCAAAGGATCCGCTTATTAAGAAATGAGCTCAGCAGAGCTATAGCCCCATACATATCCGTAGGATTGTATTGCAGCCAATGCTAGGAAAAGGATTTAATTCTCAATTTTATAGACCAGTCCACCCTGGAGAGGGAACATCCACGGACACATGTTTCAGCTTTGTTGGCCCTAGTCAGTGTGGAGCCCAGTCTGCAGCTGACTTTTGGGGCCAGCTTTCCTCTATGGTTAGCCCAGATACCACTTGTTGATAAGTATAATGTATAAGCCTAAGATAAGATAAGTATAAGCCTAAGAACTATCCACATATGTGCACACCTTTTAATATTCAAAGGTACCTTGTGTCGCTCATCTGTTGAAAATGGTTTGTTGAGGTTCGTTTGCACCTGGCTTCCACATTTATTTGTTTTAGAGGAATACTATAACTTGATGGACTGTCTTTTTGGTTCTTTCCCCATATCTTCAATGACCCAAGAGTGATTTTGACTGGGGTTCTCGCTGATCGTCACCCTGCAGAGTTGCATCTTTTCCGTAACTACAATCCTCCCAACACAGGGCATGAACCTCATTACTGCCCTCGGACTCCATTTAAGCCAGTCACACAACCCTCAGGTAATGCCATCCTTCTCATTGTTCTTTCCTGAAAAAGTCTGCCATTGTTCCAAACCTTGAAACGTCCTCACATTTTCCAACATCTTGAAAACGCTTCCGATTTCTGTTCTCCCAACTCCCCAAGACCAGCTCGTATGGATGGCTGCTCGATCTTCTGGTGCAGCCCCAACTTATTTTCGACAGATGGGCCGCTTCTTGGATGGTGGCCTTTTGGCCAATAACCCGACTCTCGACGCTCTAACAGAGATCCATGAGGTCAACCAAGCATTGAAAGCAGAGGGTCAAATGGACATGGCTGTACATCCAGCCATTGTGCTGTCTCTGGGAACAGGCAAGCCTCCACAAGAGAAGGTGCACAGCGTGGATGTTTATCGGCCAACTGGTCCTATTGATGTTGTACAAACGGTCTTTGGAGCCCGAGAGCTTGGCCGCATGCTTGTCGATTGTGTAAGTTTATTTTGTTTTTTTTCCTCTCTCCCTCGCCTTCCTGACATTTATTAGTTAACTTGCAGAAGCCTGTGGAAAAACTACCACAATATAAAAATGGAAGCCTTTTATTCTTGCACTGGTTGAAAGAGCTAAAAAAAATTGGAGGTTATATATTTCATAACAGCAAAGAAAAAAAAATTGTGAACGATCGAAGCAACAGTCTGTCACCTATACACCACCTTGGTTCAATTTTTATTTATTTAATTTTTTTTGGTCTGATGAGAAATTTGATAATTTTCCTGTAGGTTTGGATTAATTTGAAGCCACTTTTACGAATTTTTTTTTTCTCTCAGAGGAGCATTTCCATGTTTCAGGGTGGAACAGACAGACAGATAGCATTACCCCATTATATATACCTATATAAAACACAATGTGTGTCTGTGTATTTTTCTGGCCCCCTTCTTAAGGACGATTTAAGTAGGGTTTTAAAAGCCAATCTTTTAACACCACTGTTCACTACGGTCTATTTTTTGGGATAAAAAAAAAACATTTTTCATAGAAGAGTAATTGCATCTCTTCGATTGTAAATGTAGATGGTGACTTGCAACCGGGAATCAACAGCGATGTACAGAATTTTTTTTTTAAACAACAATAAATACAAGGTGCAGAAGGTGAAATTCTCTGCACATGATGTGCAACGTATGCAGAGTAAAACGAGTGTTCATTTACATCTGTGGGATGTCTAATAAAGAAGATAAAATCACACCTGATGTAAGGCCGAGGCTTCAGACTTTGGCATGCTCACAAGGCTGTACTATCAAAACGAAATGTCCCAGAATATAAAGAAAATAGGGTAACATTTGCACATGTAGTGTTTTAAAATAATGCCTCTTGCTTCAAAACATATCTTCCAGTCTCTGAATATTTTACACACACACACACACACACACACACACACACACACACACACACACACAC